>CAUYQG010011221.1:0-18878 GCA_963574415.1 Tarsius wallacei
CAGGATCGCTGGAGCCCAGCAGGTCAAGGCTGCGGTGGCCGGGAGCGGCCACTGCACTCCAGTCTGGGTGACAGAGTGAGACTCCAACTCAAAAAAAAAAAAAAAAAAAAGAAAGAGAAAAAAAAATATTCAAAGGTTTTCTTATTATCTAATATTACACAACTCCCTATTCTGCAAACTGAGGTGAAGCAACAGATATAATGCTTTATCAGGCACACAGGTGATGTTTGAAAGAAATATGAGCAATCCATCTAATCCAATACCAGGTCTCTGAACCACTGAGGGTACTTGAAGTTAGTAAAGAGGGCCAACTGGGCAATCTTCAGGACTTAAAAAATATGCCTAGGCCAGGGCTCCAGGTAGTGGTGCTAAATTGCAAGATTCACAGAAACAAAAAAGCACAAGCGGATGAATGAATGACCCTGTCTTAGTCCACTGGTGGGTAACTGAGGCTGGGTAACTTATAAAGAAAATACCCGAGGCTGGGTAACTTATAAAGAAAACAAGTTTATTTGGCTCATGATTCTACAGCTGTACAAGAAGCTTGGCACCAGCATCTTCATCTGGTGAGGGCCTCAGGCTGTTTTCCCTCATGGTAGAAGATGAAAGGGTGAATGTGTGAAGAGATCACATGGCAAGACAGGAAACGAGAGGGAAGGGGAAGGTGCCAGGCTCTTTTCAACAATCGGTTCTTACAGAAACACTATCAGTATTTAGTAGAGTGAGAGTTCACTCATTACCATGAGGATGGCACCAAGCCATTCATGAGAGATCTGCCCCCATGACCCAAACATCTCCCACTATGCCCTAGTATCATAATACTATTCAACAACGGGAAACAAATTTTAACATGAGATTTGGAGGAAACAAATATTCAAACTATATCAGAACCTACGAACAATTACATATATTCACATATATTTTTGTATTGTATTAAAGTTATTATTATTTGTAAATATTTTATCTAAATACATTGTATATAAATACAAATAATTATACAGCATTAATAAACATGTTTCTTAAAAATGCAATTTATTAATAAAAAATCTTTCAACTCATAGAAGTAAGGGCAAAAATAAGGTCTCTCCTATGGAAAAATGAAATATGGCCACCAAAATGATATAAAAATGGACAAATGTATGAAAATACACACGTCATTATTACCCAAGAAAATGCAAATTAAAAGCACCATGATGCTATTACACATTTACCAGACTAGAAAAATATTAAGAAGCTTAACAAGAGCAAGTGCTGGAGAAGATGTGGACAACTAGAATTATCACCAATATACAACCACTTTAAAAACCAGCTTAACAGTATCTATTGACCAGGCATGGTGGCTCAAGCCTGTAATCCCGCGCCTTGGGAGGCCGAGGTGAAGGTATTGTCTGAGCCCACAGGTTCGAGAACAGCCTGGGCAACTTGGCGAGACCTCATCTCTACAATAAATCAAAAAATTAGCCAGGCATGGTAGCGCGCGCCTGTAGTACTGGCTACTTGAAAGGCTGAGGCAGAAGGATCGCCGGAGCCCAGCAGGTCAAGGCTGCAGTGGCCGGGAGCATACCACTGCACTCCAGTCTGGGCGACAGAGTGAGACTCCAACTCAAAAAATAAAATAAATAAAATAAATGAAAAAAAAAATAAAGATCAGAGGCTAATTGGAAGTGATGTGACAAAGTCATGCTCGTCAGGTGCTCTTCCCGGAGGAGTGCTTAGGTTCATAATTTCAAAACTATGTGATCGATGTCACATAACAGATTAAATCCAGAGCTGGTAGTGTCAAAAAAAATCAATATACAAAAAGAGGTTCAATTGGCAATGGGTTTAGAATAACCACAAGTTTCTGAATTGATGTTTAATAGGCATTTACAGAAGGCAAACATATAAGACGGATTTGAGAGATTTAAGATTGTGTACACAAGTCTAGATATGGGCTGATTCTACAACTGAAATGTATTAGCCATGAAATATTTTTTACTGACAATTATATTTCATGGCAAAATGTTTTATCATTATAAAACAAGGTAGTGTATTCTTAAAAAATTAGTGGCAATCATCATAAAAGTAAAGATAGAGATTATATGTGTTAATAAGCCATGAAGACAGATCAATTTGGATAAAAGAAATAAGTAGAGAGACTTTCAAGGTTAGATGTAAGGGAAAATGTAAGAAAAAGAAAGGATCACTCAACCTTCAGGGAATGACAAAATGGCCCACCCTGATTTCATTAGTTCATCCCAATCACAATTATGTTTAACAATGAAGTTTTAAATCATAATCATCCCTTAATTGCCTATGTATACATTATCTAAAACAGTCATTTTCCATTTCTACTCCATTATTTATATGTCTCCATTTAAAAACCTCAGGTTTATGTTTTCATTTAATTATTTAAATTGACTTGCCTGTCTTTGGAATTAGGTCTAGTTGTCTTTTTTTTTTTTTTTTGAGTTGGAGTCTCACTCTGTCACCCAGACTGGAGTGCAGTGGCATGCTCACAGCCATCACAGCTTCGACCTGCTAGGCTCAGGCGATTCTTCCACCTCAGCCTTCCAAGTAGCTGGAACTACAGGCGTGCGCTACCACACCCAGATTATTTTTTGATTTATTGTAGAGATGAGGTCTCACCAAGTTGCCCAGGCTGGTCTTGAACCGCTAAGTTCAGGCAATCCTCTCTACTCGGCCTCCCAAAGTGCTGGGATAAACTTAGTGTGCCTGGCTAGGTTTATGTTTTTTTCACGTGAAAATAATTAATAATTAAGAAGGCAAATCTGTGCGGCTGTCAATGGAGGGAAAGTGACAGCAATCCCAAACCATAAATTGACTTCTAAGATATCTGCTTCAGCACAGACAACTACAATGATCAGGTTAACAATGGTCAGCAAATGGCAAAAAACACACTGAATTCTGCATCATTTAGATTATGGACTTTCTTATCCTTCAAGTCTCAGCTCAAATGCCACTTCCTGAGAGAGGTCTTCTGTGATGACTCTACCAAGGAGGCTCCAATACCACCACCCCCTAAACCCTTTTCTTCAGAACACTTATCATTGCTTGAAGTTATATTTATTTTCTTGCTTATTGTCTATTTCTCCCTTCCTAACAAATCATCTTGTTCATTCTATTCAGTTACACCTCAGCACCTGACATATAACAGACACTCAATATTCCTAGCATATTTCTTGAGCAAATGCAATGAGTAAATGGGGAAGGCTGACAGGTAAGCAAATAAATGATTACTATACAACATGAGTACTATAATGGACGGGCAAAGTTCAAAAAAGGCATAACAGAAGGAGAATAATTATATAGTAGTAGGAAGAGAGTGTCACAAAAGGCAAGCCTTTTCAGAAAATGTGACATTTGAATGAAATCTTGAAGACAGAGGGATTTGCTAAGCAGAGGAACTGGAGCAGGTGACCAGAGTGGAAGCTAAAAAATGAGGAGGGGGTACAGTGAGGATCATAAAGGGTCTTTTATCAGGACACACATGGAATTTTGAACTTAGTCTTGTAGATAACATGAAACAACTACTGGTTTTTTTATCAGATTTAGAATAACTGTTTCAACAGAATAGACGGGATGAAATGAGGAGGCTAAAAGTAGGAAAAAACAAGAAACTACCGTAATGGTCCAAGTGACAGTGGCAGCAAGATGGAGAGAAGGAAAGGTTACAAGTGCTATTTAAGAATTAACCCTAACAGGGCTTGGTGATTCATGGGATATGAGTAAGGGTGAGGCCAAGTAAAAATCTAGGATTTATAGCTGAGATAACTGGATACAACAGATAGGAGGGAGGAAGATATGCGGGAGGCAGGAATGAAAGAAAAAAAGACAAACTTCATTCTATAATTGCTGAAGGGTGTGTAAGGAGCTACTTTTCATATAAAAGGTAACGTAACTTTGCACGTTCTGCTTAATTTAAACTTAATCTGAATGTAGCTTGCTTTCTCAGACCAGTGCCCCTGTCTTACAAATTGATTTTTAAAAAATACAGACCCTCCAAAACCCTTATTAGTCAAACCCTTAGAATTACAGGGATCTGATGCAGAGAAAAGTCAGAGGCCCCAAACAAAGCAGGGTTAGAAAAATATTGACATGATTACACAGGAGCATTTGATTTAAGCCAGGTCTGTTGAAGTTAGACCTCAAGGTCTATAACACTTCCTTTGGCCACCTGATAGATCTGGAACAGGAAAATCGTATCCCAGTTTGATGTGATGGTAAAAGAAAACATGTGCATTAACTAATATAATTTAAGGAATTTAAGGAATAGCTTATGTTAATAAGCTTTGTGTCTGTAATGTATAATTGATTATTATCATTGCAGTTGGTATATCGTTGGTTTTACAAGCAGAAAAAGAGGCCCATCTACAGGATGTGATTTTAGCAGACTGAGAGAAATTTCTGTTTTAGAACGTACACTTTCTCCAATGTTCTTTAATGCCTTAAATGCTCCTCACTGGAGATAATATAGCTTATTACTCTGATATAGGCGAGAATTCTCTTGCCATTCACAGGGGATATATTTTCTAAAAGCAGTTTTTGGGAGGCGAGGTAAGACAACCCCAGCTGACAACCTTTTACTTGGCCATGTGCCAGGGAGCCTTGTTTGTGTTTTCATGTGTAGATTAGATAACTGTGTCTAGCTAGTGCCAACTCATAGGAAAATGCCTGATGATTCCCACTGCTTTCACCCTTGTTTCTTTTGAACACCTATCGCAATACTATAAGAAGAGAATTTACAGTAGTGGGAAACTGCGGGGGTGTGGGGGGGCAGGGAGGTGGGATTGGCAGTAATGGGAATCTGCCTGGGGAAGGGGGGGTACACCTCATTAACAAGGGTACCTGCACAATGAATATTTGTATACCTAACCCTGAATTATACCCCACAATTTTAAAATAAAAAATTTTTTAAAATAAATAAATAAAGCAAAGCTAAAAACAAACCAACCAACAAACACCACCACCCTGCATCTCCGGCAGATTTTAATACCTTGGTTTCTGTCTTGTTCAAAGTGGTTGGGGTCTTATAGCCATAGGAGGCAAGTTCACATTCTTACCATATTTCACAACAGCAGGAAAAATAATACCCAGGCAGTTTGAGCCAGCAATTTGGAGTGTTCTAGGCACAAGGTAATTTTGTTTTAAATGACAGAGTAGAAAGATCATCTATTCCTATGAAAGTAGCAGCCATAAACTATAGAGAAGAAAAGGTGTTTATAAATTCAAACCTTTGAAAGTAAATGAGCTCAGTTGTTCACAAGAGCACTGGGACTGACATTAAGGTCCCTTGGACTGTCTTCTGCATCCACTATATGCAAAGCTTTGTAACTCTCACTTGGGAGATGGAAATGTTGAGCTGGGAAGATAGGAAAAAATGTGCCAAGATGGCTCTGGCCTCAGTTTTCTACAAAGGAACATGTAGGCTAATCGCTCCCACTACAGTTGTAAACTTTAATCTTTTTGGAAAATGGAAGCTTCTCCCTTGTGCATGAAGTCTTGGCCAGTTTATAGGAGCTGAGGCTGGAGTTGATGAGCATTCGTCCCTTGGGCAGCAGGGATTGTCAAAGAGTACCCTCTAACCCATCTCTAAAGGTCTACCACAGAGAACTGTGCTCATGGACATCAAGTACTGGGCCAAGTGGGGGTGGAGGGGTCAAAACTGACATCTCACTTTAGACGTGACATTGGGGCACACTCTGGACCTCAGCTGCCTTCTCTCAAAATGAGCAGCAATTACTACCTCAATTGGTTGTTATGAGGATTAAACAAGATAATGCACGTCACATGCTTAGTACTATCCTTGACCTTTATTAAATGCTCAATAATCATAGTAGTAGCTATTAATAGTAATAACAACATCACCCATAACCTAACACAGTTAACTACATACAATGGGTATTTTCTTATTGCTGACAGAAAAATTCATATCTGTCATTTTGCTCCATATAGACCACACAGCCATTATTATTTCTCTCTTCAAGCAACAGTAATCCACTTTGAGGGAAAAAAACACATAAATCAAAAATTAAAATACCTTTATCCAAAACCACTAAATAAAACACCTAGTGATTAACAGAGCTCATATCCAGCTTGGATTTTTTTTTCTTTTTTTTTGCTAAGTATGGAATACAGGACCAAAATACATAAAAGCTGAATTGTTTAATGTTCGATATACTACACTGGAGACTCTCTCACATACAAAGAATGAAGTAGATCAGAGGTTGGCAAACGTCTTCTGTAAAGGGCCAGATAGAAAATATTTTAGGCTTACCAGGTTATACAGTCTCTTCAACAACTCAACTCTGCTGTTTTGGTCTGAAAGCAGCCAGAGAAAATATATACAGTTTATTTACAAAAAGAAGTGACTGGCTAGATTTAGCCCACAGGTCATAGCTTGCCAAACCCTAAATTAAAGCCACTTCTATCAACATGGAAACATATTAATAATGTTGAGCAAAAATGTACATTTCAAAACAATATGCATAGCATAATTTATTTATAGTTTTAAAATATGAAAACAATACTTAGTAAAAATTACAGATATGTAAATATTAGTAAGTGCATAAAAACAGGTTCAACTGATAAATCCTGAATTTATGACAAAGAGAAGGAGATGTAGGAGCATCAACTGTAACTTTTTCATATTTATTTTATAATTAAATACCTGAGACAAATAAGGCATACTGTCAAGATCTGATAAAACTGGTTAGTAAATACACATAAAATTATTATATTATTTTCTGTTTTAGAATTATATCGGAAATGTATCACAATTTTAAAAGTGCCTAATAGAAATATTTTTCTTTACTTTGAAGAAACAAGGCTTAAAAATCAAATTAAATGAATTTTTGCTTTGCATTAATTTAACCCCATCCCTAAAATGGACTGGGTCAATGAACTGCTGCATTAGGACATGTAGCTTAAAAAACAAAAAAAGGTCTTCATCTTTAAGAAATAAAATTTTTTTAAAAACACTACATACTACAAAATTCCCAGGGTAAATTTGTTTTCTCAAAAAGAATTTACTGTTTTCTTCATTACAAAAGTAATTCATGTTTATATATGTGTGTATGCATGTGTGTGTGTGTGTGTGTGTGTGTGTGTGTGTTTTGAGTTGGGTTTTCACTCTGTCACCCAGGCTGGAGTGCAATGGCATGCTCATGGCTCACTGCAGCCTCAAACTTCTGGGCTCAAGTGATCCTCCCGCCTCAGCCTCCTAAGTACCTAGAACTACAGGCACATGCTGCCATGCCCAGCTAACTTTTTAAAATCATTTTTTGTAAAGACAAGGTCTCACTACAGCAATCCTCCCACCTCAACTTCCCAAAGTGCTAGGATATTTATTTATTTATTTAAAAGATGTGGGGTACAATTCAGGATTATGTATACAAGTGGTCATTGTACAGGTAAGAGTGAATAAGACAAGAAAGACAAGACGCAACACTGAAAGTGCTAGGATTACAGGAGTGAGCCACCAAGCTCAGCCCATATATATATATGGGGTGCCAAAAATATATATACACATTTTAAGAGATGTTATCTATATATTACATTTCGAAGTTTAATTAAATTATGGTAGCGATGGGTAGTATGATGTTTGCTGAACCATGCTTTCATCATTTTCTTTGTCCTGCCTGTTACATGGCGATGCTAGTATTCATTTGATTAATGCCATCTTTTGAGTGACTGTCATACTTAAACTGTGTATACATTCTTTTGTGACTCCCTGTATATTATTTTTTAGACAGCTCATTTGAACAGTTTTTAGTACAATATTCATTCATGCACCCCTCATTTCCTGTATTTTCTGTCTCAAAATAATTGGCATGCTATATACTCAGAGTTCACTTCTGACATCCTAGTTTAAGAGACTTTGATCTGAGTTTCCAATGACATGAAGAAGTGCATTTTTCCTCCATTTGTCTTCTAGACAAAAAAAAAAGTCCCTCAAAGTGCTCACTGAGACACCACTCAAAGAGCTGCCTGTTTTAAGTTGTTTATAAAAGCCATCAGGCTAGCTACCACCTCTGTATACCAGGGCTATCTTTTGAAAAACAGAACCTACAAAGCAGTTACTTGTTTGTCCTCAAAACATCTCTGAAGGATATAAACTAAAACAACCACCAGCCTCACTTCCCAAATAGAGTAGTAGCTATTAAGGAGATTAATAAATAACTTGCTCTTGCCCTGTAGGAGAACCTTTATCCCTTAGACAACACTTACTGGAATCACAGGCTTCCATTAGCGCTGCCGGCCAAATGCTTTGCTACACCTATTACACCTATTATCAGCAAGCAACTTAGCATTAGCTGCATTTAGAACTCTGGGCTTACTGTGCAGCTGAAAAGAATACCATTTACTATCTCATGCCTCTTAAATGAACATAGGGCTTTTCACAACTTTGCATCTCCACCACATCCTCCTCTTTTAATTCCATTCCTGCCTTTCTAACCACTTCAAACATCCACCTAATCACCTTTCTTGGTAGCCAAGGAGGGGTTAAAAGAGGAGAAAATGAGAAGGCTAGGAATCACACCTACTCTGACAGACCTGGAGAACTATAAAAAGTCACACTTCCAGGCCAGAATAGAAAAGTGAGGGCTACTATAGAGCTGTCCCAGAGCCTACACAGTCTAGTGGCCACTTCACTGGTCCCACTTTAGCTATCCATGACTCACACATCTCTGCTACTTCCTCCCAGGTGCCTTTCTCCTTCTGCTTCCACACCAACCATGTTTCTTGTATCTCAAGTCCAAATGCCTAAAGAAGAACTCCTCCATTCAGGTCTTACAAGCCCAATAATTTCAAGTTCCACTCACAAGTCAACAGATATCCAACTGCCTGATCTTTTCCCCAACAGTGACCATGGTGAATGGTGGGGAGGGTCAGGGCGTATAGAATTGGTCAAAAGTAGAGGATTGCTAGGGCCATTTCTATCAGCAGAAAACACAGGCAAGCAAGCTTCTGAGGACCGGGCCCATCTTTTAAATCTATGGGTGTCTTCAAATTAAACACATGCAAATTAGAACACATCATATTAGTGTTAAACCAGTCTTTTTAAGGTTTTGCATTTCCATAGGGGTATTAGCGGCATCCAGGTTCTTTAGTCACAGAACACTGGGGTTCTCCATCACAAACATCCTTGCCATATCATGAAGTAGCTGTCCACTGTCTTCCATTCTTCGTTCCCATTGTCACTCTATATTAAGACCTTCATTCTTAGTTAACCTGTTTCACCTCTTCTTATCTTTCTTATTCCAACCCAACCAATAACTGCTTCCAGATTAGACTTGTAAAGTATAGCTCCCAAAGTTACCACTACTTGTCCAGAAATATGGACTAGTTTCCTGCTACCCGCCAAAATAGGCCCCAAACCAGTAGCCATGCAGTTAACCCACAATAAGGCCTATGACTACTTATCTAGACTGACTGCATGCCTCATCCTTTATTACAGCTAAACTCATTCCTGTCCTAAACACAGAAATCTTTCTGTTTTCACCAAACTTCTACATACACTACTTCTTCTACTTTATGGCCTTCATTATCCTCCCAGAGAACTACTTGTCAAAATCCCATCATTCTCCAAGTTGACTCTATCCAGAGGACCTTTCCAAATTCCCCAGCCCGATGAACTTTCTCCCTTGGTTCCATAGCACTTAATTTAAACTTATAGTACTTCTGGTTCAGTGCTGTTCAATAGAGACATATTAGCAAGCCACATATCTAACTTTAAATTAGAGTCTTGCAAAGTTTCAATCAAAAGTAAAAAGAAACAAGAGAAATTAATCTTACTAATATGTTTTATTTAAACCAATATATCCAAAATGCTATCATTTAAAATGAAATCAATAGAAAATTGAGATGTTACATTTTTGATACTAAGTTTTAAAAATATGGTATGTATTTTACATTTACATCATACCTCAGTTTGGACCATCCACATTTGAAGTGCTCAGGTGGCTACCTTATTGGACAGTGCATGACTACATCTTTCAGGCTAAAAAATGTGAGGTTTGCTTCATTCTCATTCCTATAGACCCATATTAAACTTTAGACTTTAATTGTTGAGGGTAAGGATTATACCTTCCTTATATTTGTATCCCTTAGAGCAAGAGTCAGTAAATTATAGCCCATGGGTAAAATCTGGCTGGCCACTTGTTTTTGTAAATAAAGTTTTATTGGAATACAGCCTCGCTCATTCATTTACATATTATCTATCTGTCTTTCACACTACAACAGCAAAGTTGAGTAGCTGCAGCAGAGAACACATGGTCCACAAAGCCTAAAATATTTACTATATGGCCCTTTACAGAAAAGGTTCATTGACTCTTCTAGAAAAGTAATTTTCTTTTTTTTTTTTTTGAGTTGGAGTCTCACTCTGTCACCCAGACTGGAGTGCAGTGGCCGCTCCCGGGCACCGCAGCCTTGACCTGCTGGGCTCCAGCGATCCATCCACCTCAGCCTTCCAAGTAGCTGGAACTACAGGCGCGTGCTACCACGCCCAGCTAATTTTTGATTTATTGTAGAGATGAGGTCTCGCCAAGTTGCCCAGGCAGGTCTCGAACCCACGGGCTCAGGCAATCCACTCACCTCAGCCTAATTTTCAAAGTGTGGTTAGTGGACTAGTGCCAGTCAGCAAGCTGAGTTATCAGTCCTCATTGAGAAGGAGTTTGCATCAGAAAGTAAACAGTTTTTGTACAAAACTTTCTGAATGAAGGATGCAGCATATTCATTGACAGCCTGACACAAGTTCCTTATCCCACCACAACTGTGTAACTGACTTTATTGTACCTCTTGCCATATAATTTTTAAAAATTTATAACCAAATACATTATTTTTTAATTTAACTGCTTTCAAGTCTCCAGCTTAGTTAAGGCAGTCTCTCTGACTCCAGTATTATAAATATAGTCTCTATATGTTATTGTAAGATTTTATTTTATTTTTATATTTCAGCATTTAAACCAACTGAGAGTTTTCATATAACTTAAGGAAGGGATTAAATTTTATTTTCTCCTATATAGATATCCAAGAGTGCTAGAATCATTTAAATCTAGCTTTGTCTCACTGAAATAAATGCTCCTTTTCATTTATTAAATTATATTCACTAGAATTTATTTCTGGATACTTTATTGTTCCACTGATGAATTTGTCTATTTCTAAGCCAACGTCATATTGATTAGTGACCTTATAGTTGAATTAATTATGTATTTTTGCATAACAATATCACCACAAGTAGAGGCTCAAAACAAAACACATTTATTATCTCATAGTTTCTGTAGGGTTAAAAGTCTGGGCACAGCTTAGCTGGGTCTTCTGTTTCAACAGCTCACAAAGCTTCAAAATGTCAGGTGGGGCTGCAGTCTCATCTGAGGTCCAAATAAGGAAGAATCAGCTTTCAAGATCACTTGATTATTGGCAGCATTCACTTGCTTGCAGGTTGCCAAGCTGAGAGCCTCAGCTTCTTGCTGGCTGTCAGCCAGAATTTGCCCTGAGTTCCTTACCGTGTGCCCCTATTCATAAGGCAGTTCACAACATGAAAGTTTGATTGATCAAAGCCAGCAATGGACAGAATCTCTCAGCAAGATAGGCTTTACAATCTTATATAATATAATCATGTATACATATTCACATACATTTGATTACCTTTGTTGGATTCTATTAATTAGAAGCAAGTCACAAGCCCCACCTATATCCAGGCAGAAGAGATAACACAGGCCATGAATACCAGGAAATAAGGATCATGGGGGTCATCTTATAGTCTGTCTGCCACAATAGCATATTCTGATAATGGGTAAGACACATGCTTCATTTCCCCCATGCAACCATTTATTTATCATGTATTTATTTTTTATATAAACAATATAATTTTATCAAGTACCACCCCTTTTCACCCAAAACAAATCCCTTTAGTATTCTATTTGGAAATCTATTTAAAATATTTTTAGAAAATTTGTATTTTTATGATATTAAATCTCCCCACCCAAGAACACCAGGTGTCCTTTAATCCGTTTAGGCCTTACTATCCGCAATAAGATTTTATTTTTCTTCATATAAGAGCCTTGCCTGAATGAGCACAATGGCTCATGCCTGTAATCCCAGCACTTTGGGTGGCCCAAACAAGAGGATTGCTTGAGTTCAGGAGGTTGAGACCAGTCTAGGCAACATAGTGAGACTAAGTCCCTACAAAGAAAAAAAAAATCAAACAATTATCTGGGCATGGTGGTATGCAACTATAGCTCCAGCTACTATGGAGGATCACTTGAGCCCAGGAGTTTGAGGCGGTGGTGAGCCATGATTGTACCACGGCACTCAGCCTTGGCAACAGAGATCACAACTCAAAAAAAGAGAGAGACTTGCCTTTCTTGTTAATGTTATTCTGAGATAGTTATGATTTCTGTTGTTGCTGCAAATGAAATGTGTTCCTTCCTTTCTCTTTCTAAGGCTTATGCTAAAGTTATAAAAGCTACTGATGTTTATATATTTATGTTGTGTCCAGCCACCTTATCAAATTTTCTTAGTGGTTTTTTTTTTTACTAGTATCTCTTGGCTTTTTAGTATATAACAACTGCATCTGTAAAAAGGTAACTTTACCCATTCTTTCCCTAATGTTAAATTTTTTTGTCTCATTGCATTTGCTAGATATACTAAAAAATAAATAATAATGGTAAGCAAAAGTCCTTTTTAGTTTCTAATTAACTCAAATTATTTTAATATTCTACTATTTGTTTGAACAAATACTGTGATATTAATATTTTGTTGGTTTTAACATTTGTTGAATGTGAAACATCTCTATTAATAAAAATAAGGTAGGCACTCCACCCTCAAGGAGGTAGAGCATACTCTCAACTCTTTAAGTGTGGGCTGTGCATAGTGACTTGCTTCAAAAGAGTATAGTATGGAAAGGGAGGAAAAGAGTAACTTTACACTGGAGAAACCTGAAAAATTATCTCAGCCAGGTGATCAAGGTCAATATCAACAATGCTAAGTTTGTTGATAGTATGTACCTTGAGATAATATGATAGAAATAGCACTTTCCCTCTGTGGTCTTCCTCCCCAAAGCACATAATCCCAGACTAATCATCAGAAAAACATCAGGCAAATCTCAATTGAGGGACATTTTATAAACCATATGACCATTACTTCTCAAAACTGTTAAGGTCACCAAAAACAAGAAAAGTCTGAGAAACTGTCACAGCGAAAAGGAACCTAAGGAGACATAACTACTAAATGTAATCTGGCAGCCTGAATGGGATTCTAGAAAAACAGAAAAAAGGATATTAGCTAAAAAACTAAAGATATATAAATGAAGTATAATCTTTTGTTAATAAAAATGTATCAATATCAGTTAACTATAACAAATGTAATATATTTATGTAAGATGTCAATAACAGGAGAAATTGTTTGTATAATACATGAGAACTCTATGTACTACTCCACAACTTTTCTGTAAATTAAAAACTGTTCTAAAATTAAAGATTTTTCTTTGTTTTTTCTTTGTATTTTTTGTTTGTTTGTTTGTTTTGGGTTTTTTTGAGTTGGAGTCTCACTCTGTTGCCCAGGCACACTCACAGCTACCACAGCCTCAAACTGCTGGGCTCAGGTGATCCATCCACCTTAGCCTTCCAAGTAGCTGGAACTACAAGCATGTGCCACCATGCCCGGCTAATTTGTTGATGTATTGTAGAGAAAAGGTCACACCAAGTTGCCCAGGCTGGTCTTGAACCTCTGGGCTCAGGCAATCCTCTCGTCTCAGCCTCCTAAAGTGTTGGGATTACAGGCATGAGCCACCGTGCCCAGCTTTAAAGGTTTACTTTAAAAAGAATAATGGAAGTCATTAATTCCTCATTTGACTTTAAGTGTCAGATTTATATTTGTTCACCCTAGATAGGAATCCCCTTATTCCAATAATAAGACTGAACCCAGTGACCCAAACTCATCATATTTTTGGTTCCTGTTCAAACCCCTCTGGAATCCTATCTCTCTTTGACAGCAAAATATAAAACCCCAAAAGTGAATCATCCTTAATTTCCAAGATGGAAAATGTTCTGATCATTTTATTAATTTAACAAGCATCGATATAGTACCTCCCATATTTTAGTTTACAAAGCACTTGAATGCCATTTGATTCTCAACACCTGAGTGAGGGAAGCACAGACATCCTCAATTCTTAAGAGGACACTGAGGCTCAGAAAGACTATGTTACTTGCCTAAGGTCACACAGCAAGTGTTCAAGCCAAGACATCACATAAGTCTAATTTCAAATTCCTTGCAATAGAAGGCAATAGTCAAAAGAGTGAAGCAGCTTAGAATATGAAACAGAAGTTGGGAGGAGTTAGATGTCCTCAAAGCCTTCACCAGTAATATAACTTGAATCCATTCAAATAGAGACAAGGATATAGAAGGGATGTTTAGAAACATTTTTTATCCAGCCTCATTATCAAGTTTTAGGTTCCTTTTCAATCCAAAGGGGTACCTTTCAGAAGTCCTAGTCCAATCCCTGGAAATCATAAACTCTTAATTAGTGCTTGTAGAATTATTAAAACAATGAACTGACCCAAGAATTCCACACACCACCATGATAACGTTTGAAAAATGGGAACTGAGGTTGCAGATGCAACCTCATTTTACCAAGAAGTACAAATTGGCAGTCTGAGGCAAGAATAAAAGTCTCTATGCTCCAAGAGGGGAGAAAAGATGGATTATTCAACATCATGGTAACTAGTAATTACTGGCACCTACTTTTAAACCTATTTGATCAATGGTAATTCACCTCATACTAATTGTCAATGACAACTCAACTTGCTTCAGTGAATACACTTCTGGAACCCAATTCCAATGAACCTCACATAATTCAAGGTCAATCAATCAGCAGCAGACACACTGCAATAAACATGCTTCTTAGAGTCAATCAACAACAGTCTCACCCAAATAGCCATGCTTCTAAGGCCAATGTCAACCACTCATGCCTCTGTAATCAAAACTACACCCAAAGACCACCACACTTTCCCCAAAAATCAGCAATTTACTTTACTCATAGACTGTACTTGACTAACACAGTTTTCTCTTATTTTGGTAAGTAATGAATTGAGCTTTTTGTTTTACATGTTGGATGGCGGTCTCATCTTTTGACAGATGGCAAACCAAGACGTTTCCTAACTTCCCAGAGCAATTGTGAACAAAAATAGATTCCCCTAAGGAATGGAAACAACTCCACACTCCAAGAGTTCACATGGAGACCCTTACCAGAGACCAGTTCAGTGGGTAAGAAAAATACTGTATTTGTTACATCTTGATTTGTGGACACTCTCCTCAAATATGCTTTATGGTACCAAAGATCACTTCAGAGGAAAGCATTCATGAGGTAAGATTTCATTTATAACAAACTGCATCACAGGCCACAGAGCCACATCCAGAAATCAGAATCACGTTGGGATTTTTTAAAAATAATCCACGCGCCCAGGGCCCTCTTAATATCTATCCAAACAGATATTCTGTGAGATAGGACTGAGAATCTGTGTTTTGAAAAGGCCCTTAGTGATTCTGATAAGTATTCCTTTAGTTAGGAATGACTAGAATGGTTTCCTAAGAGTGCAAGGTTATTTTGGTTTGCTGAGAGACACTGGAGATGGGGCCCAAGTCTTGGGCAATGAGGTTCAAATCAATAGACAATACTAGCTTACTCACTAGCTACCTCCAGACTCAGAAGCCTCAAGACGAACCAAGCCTGCTATTACCTAATGAGTTATCTCTGGATAAATGTTTCTCAATCCTAATTGTACAACCAAATCACTTGAGAGCTCATTTTAAAATGTAAATTTTGGCACCTTACCCAGACCAATTGAGTCAGAATCTCTTAGGATGGGGGTGGGTCTTAGCAAAATTTTTTTAGGCTCCTTATACAATTACGATGGACAAACAGTGAAAATCATTGATTTAGATTGTTCAGCCAGTACCTGGGCCAGAAGCACTCCATCATCCTGTAGTATAAGGCACCTGTAATTTCTTCTAAAACAGATGATGATGGGAAAGGTCTACCATACCGTGAAGAAATCACTAAAGAAAATCTTCCAGAGTAGAACTGTGATATTTAATTCCTTCACCCAATTACTTAAAATCCTTATATATTTAACTGACCAAATAACCAAAAGACAAAGAGAAATGCTCTCCTATCTTTTCCCCGTAATCCTGTTCTTAATGAATATTGCATCTCTACATAAAAGAGAACAAGAATGAAAATCATTGTCATGGTAAGGGAAATAACAGCAAAAAGAAGAAATTTAAGAGCAGCAATTCAACGATCTGCTTGCCATGAGGAGATAACTCAAATCGGAAGCTGCTGTAATAGAACTAAAGGAGAAAAACAACTTAAGATTATATTTTTAAAGTGTGTTTTTAATTGGTTTAGCAGTGCATTAGTCATCTATGTCAAGGGTTTAGCATGTTTAAACAAAGAAACACAGTCAGAGATGACTTTCAATTCTCAGCACCTTCTAAGGTACTTACTTAAAACAGTACATAATGCAGAACAGTTAATGAATCATAAGTAATACCGTTCAAAGTAGCGTCAAATCAAGAACACTGGCTGTGATTAGAATAGAGAAAAGCATTCATTCTATTTGGACCAAAATTCAACTTGTTTCTAAGCAATGACTAAGTGGAAAAGACAATATTCCCCAAATGTTATAAAAGGTAGTCCACACATCCTAACTGTATATTGCATATGGGAAGTAAAGTTGATTAAATAAGACTCTAGATTATAATATACAAGTCCCACAATAAACATAAAGGATTATCATTGTAGTAACAGAACAATCAGTTTAATATCAGGCTCCTCCCCCTGTACATGCAAAACATACTAGAGACATTAAACTAATCCAGCAAGGTCTGAATTAGGTGAAAAGACATACGCTACTTTACCTGGTGGGAAAGTGAGAAGAGCAGAAAAAGCAGTGGCAACCTTCAGAGCTTCTTTTCCATTTGTCCAGTCCCTGATGACCGGATGATCTTAAAGAGGATGTGCCTTAGTAAGCCTGTTCCAGCTTAGAACACTTTCCTTCAAATCCAAAAGCTTTCTAAAATTAAAAAACAGCTACTAATATTTATTAGAATAGCCCTACTATTGCTGCTTTAGATGCTCTATTCAATCACTTACAATCAACTGCGTATTTAATTAGTACCATGTGATGTAGAGATATAGATATAAAGGACTTCCTGTTAAAGATGATGGATTGAACACATCCATTTACCTTGGCTATCTCCCAAAACTCCATTGAAATGACATTAAAAGGATTTTTTAAAAACCCACAATAAGAAAGAGAATGGAAGAGAAGACAACCACAATGAGTCCTTGGAAACTAAGAAAAAGCCAAATCTCAGGGCAGCTGTGAGAAGAGGCCAGAATAAAGTATTTGCACCCAAACACTCGCCCCCCCCATGCACACCTGAAACTAGGGATGAAAGGGGGCTAAAATAAGTAGGATCCAGTAAAAGTTTTCTGAAAAACAATTAGACCCCCTCCAACTTCCAATCTGTGGTCTCTCCTCATTTTACCATAGGTTCAGATATTTATTCTCTGGAGAGTGAAACTGAGGATCTCTGAACTTGGGAATAAAAGCACAGTAGACATGGATTCTGCACTGAAAACAGGAGCTTAAGCAAAGGTCTGTATACTGTATATGGAGATTTCCATATCCTTACCTTCCTTATTTAGAGAGCAATTAGAAGATTCTTCTGTAGGAAATCTGATGAGACCAAAAAACAAACAAACAAAAAACAAAAAACCTACAAATATTGACCTTGGTTCCAAAACTCAACTGCCCAGCCAAATCACCCAGCTAACGCTTGACAAATACACATTTCATGCTAAGGACTTCCAAACCTTTTTAGTATCCCTCTCTTAAACACGTACAGAAACGAGCAAAACATGACCAGAAATGTGAGGTAAGCCTGAAGTGTGCCATAATACAGAGCAGTCTGAAGGAAACAATGCAGAAAGAAGCAAACTTTAAAAAAAATTATTAATATTGTCAGAGGGATTTTAAAATGATATTACACTCATGGAACAAAAGCAGGATACTAGAAAAAAGAACATTCGGACCTCAAAAAGAAGCTTCTAGAAATTAACATATGAAACAAATGAAAAATGTAATAGACGCAAAATAAAGTGGGAGCAATCTCCCACAAATTAGGGCAAACGGACAAAGAGGGAGAAGATAGAAGGGGGAGAAAATTAGAGGATTAGTCTAAAAGTTCCAATATTTAAATAGAACAGAGAAAAGGAAGGTAAAGAATATTTTTTTTTAAAGTCCAGTGCAGTGTCTCACACCTGTACTCCCAACACTGGGAGGCTGAGGTAGGAGTATCATTTGAGGTCAGGATTTTGAGATCAGCCTGGGCAACATAGTAAGACCCCCATCTCTCCAAAAAATTAAAAAATTGGCCAGGCATGGAGACTCAGCCCGTAATTCCAGCACTTTGGGAGGCCAAGGCAAGAGGAATGCCTGAATCTGAGGGTTCGAGACCAGCCTGGGCAACTTAGAGAGACCTCGTCTCTACAATAAATCACAAAAAAGTTAGCCGGGCGTGATGGCGTGCGTCTGTAGTTCCAGCTACTTGGAAGGCTGAGGCGGAAGGATCGTCTAAGCCCAGCAGGTCGAGGCTGTGGTGGCCGTGAGCATGCCACTGCACTTCAGCCTGGGTGACAGAGTGAGACTCCAACTCAAAACAAAACAAAGCAGAAAATTAAAAATTTAGCTGGGCCTGGCAATGTCTGTAGTACCAACTACTCAGGAGGTTGAGCATAGGAGGTCAAGGCTGCAGTGAATTATGATCATGCCACTATACTCCAGCCTAAGCAACAGAACAAGACCCCC
>CAUYQG010011223.1:0-38868 GCA_963574415.1 Tarsius wallacei
TATAAATAAAAAACTGTAATATAGGCCTAAAAAGGTCATTATATAATTATAAAGGGGTCCTTAATCAAGAGAATATAATATTAAAAATGCACTCAATGCTGAAGCACCTGGATATATAAAGCAAATATTAAAATATTTAAAGGTAGAGATAAACTGAAACATAATATTGGTAGAGGACTTATCTTCCTCATTTCAACAATGGACAGAGAGTCTAGGGAGAAAATAAATAGAACACATTTTACTTGAACTGCACTTTAGATGAAATGAACCTAAAAACATATACTAAACATTCCACACAAAAGCACAGAATACACATTCTTCTTTAGTGCACACAGAACATTCTACAAGATAAACTATATACCACAAAACAAATATAAGATTGGAACCATATTAAGTATCTTTTTTGATACCAATCATCTAAAACTAGAAATGCGTAACTGGAGGAATATTAGAAAACTTACAATATGTGGAAAATAAACAACATATTTCCCTGAAGAATCAATGGATCAATTATAAATTTTTTAAAAAATTGACAAAGAAGACTGGCTCGGTGGCTCAGCCTGTAATCCCGTGCCTTGGGAGGCTGAGGTGAGTGGATTGCCTGAGCGCGCGGGTTCGAGACCCGCCTGGGCAACTTGGTGAGACCTCATCTCTACAATAAATCAAAAAAATTAGCCAGGCTTGGTAGCGCGTGCCTGTAGTTCCAGGTACTTGGAAGACTGAGGTGGAAGGATCACCAGAGCCCAGCAGATCGAGGCTGCGGTGGCCGGGAGCGGCCACTGCACTCCAGTCTGGGCGACAGAGTGAGACTCCAACTCAAAAAAAAAAAAAAAAAAAATTGGCAAAGAAAACTTTTTATTTGTGTCTTCTCTCTTTGTAACTTTTTATTGTTAGTCTAATTAAACTCACTTTTAGTTTTAGTAATCTTTTTTGTTTTTATTTTTTTTGTTTCCGTATTATTTACTTTTGCTTCCCCCACCCAATGTTTCTGTTAAGTTTGCACTTACTTTGGTTTACTCCATCCCAAGTTATTCATAGTGTAAAGTTATGTTGTTTATTTGTGTTCTCTTTTGATATTGACATATATTGCTACAAACTTTCAGTATTACTTTTGCTTAAGTTTTAGTACATTGTGCTTCCATTTTTGTTTTTCTGAAGACATTTTTTAAGTGGAAGGACTCACACTTTTTATTTCAAACTTACTACAAAACATCAGTAATCAAGACAATGTAAAACTGACATAAGGATAGACTTAGATATGTGTATCTTGTTCTGTTGTTTGCTTTGTCTTTTCAGACACTTTATTATCTTCATTTTTGAAATGGTTTATTTTTCTCTGTAGTTGTTATTTAATTCCAGTGTATTTGTTTATAGGATCTGAAGTAAATAGTGTGGGGATTTAATTTAATCTGACTAAGAGGTTGAAATACATTTAATATTCACTATTGCTATAGGTGTCAAAGGTTTCATATTCTTCTAGTGTCTTTATTTTTGTTCTCCTTTTTTATTGAGCTTCCCTAAGTACTTCTCCTCAAAGAGAGTTTGTGGCTTGAGATGTATCAGCTATAATAACAAAATAATTACTGTATTTTGAAAAGTTGTTAGTAAGGTGTAGGTTAGGAGTCTTCTATAATCTGATCAAATCTCATTCTTTAAGTGTGTCTCTGGGCTGTGACTTTATCAAGTGTTTCCCAGTGGTATAAATATTTTTTTCTATTTTAATCAAGCCATAAACACTAGAGGAGCAGCATGTAACACTTTTCCTTCTTAAGATAAGACTTTGAAGTAAGTATTTTCTTCAAAAGAGTAGACTATTTTTTTTTGCTTGAACACTGTGGGCATAGTTCAGAGTTGTTATTCTTTTCTTTCCCTTGCCAGAACCATGAGGACAATCTCTCTCATATAGTGACCCTGAGAACATGGTAGAATGTTTTAGGGTGAGTCACTAGATAGTTGGGACTTCCTAAGGCTGAATCTTCTAGATCTTTATCAATCTTATTCTAGTTAGCACTCAGTCTCTAACAATGAGTCTAAATATCCCTACCAACTTCAGTACCTTTTGCTTTTAGATGTGCAGATTTCAACTGTGACTACTATGTCTCCAAAATTGGGGAAGGCATGAGGTATTAAATTTGTCTGATAATCTTAGTTCTTTGGGTATCTATTTTTTCAGTTTCTTTATGGCTGTTTTTCTTGTTCAATTTTTTATTAGTATGCATTATTGTTTCAGTCTGCATTACTGTCTCTATATGATATAGGGACATCTTTTGTCAGAAGAGAGAATTTTCTACTTTTTCTAATATATTGAGACTTTATGATTAAAAGTTGAATTTTATCCAATGTACTTGTGGAGTTTATCTAGATGATCTCATTTTTTTTCTTTAATTTGTTAGTATGGTAAATTACCTTACATAATTTTTAATTTTTCAAGCTATTCTGCAACTTCAAATGGTGATATTTTGCTTTTTATGTGTCACAGAATTTAAATTGGTAGCATTTTATTTTAAGTATATATATTTATATACATAAAAGATACTAATTTGTCATTTTTTTCTCATATCCTAGTTATAAAACATATTGCAAAAATAAAATGAGATGGAAAGTGTTCCAGCTTTTTGTATCCTCTGGCAGTTTGTAAATTAGCAATGTTTCTTCTTTGTTTAAAAAATATTTAAGTGAAATTATGCGGTCCTAGAGTTTACTTTTTAAGAAATTTTTTTTTTTTTTTTTTTTTTTGACTTGAAATCTCACTCTGTTGCCCAGGCTGGAGAGCAATGGCACGCTCATGACCAATGCAGCCTCAACCTGCTGGGCTCAGGTGATCCTTCCACCTCAGACTTCTAAGTAGTTGGAACTACAGTCATGAAACATCACACCTGGGTAATTTTTTAAAATTCATTGTAGAGACAAGATCATGCCAATTTGCCCAAGCTGGTCTCAAACCCCTGGACTCAGGCAAATCTCTTGCCTCCACCTCCCAAATTGCTGAGTTTATAGGCATCAGCCACTGCACCCAGATAAGAAAATTTAAATTACAAACTCAGCTTTTTATTAATTTTAATTTTTTGAAACTTAATTTTTTATTTTATTTTATAGGTGTGGGGTACAATTCAGGGTTAGGTATACAAATATTCATTATGCAGGTACTATTGTTGATGAGATGTGCCATCCCTTCCCCAGGCAGATTCCGACTACTGCCAATCATACCTCCCTGCCTCCCCATTCCCCTGCAGCTTCCTGCTACTGTCAATCCTTTTCTTATAGTATTACTATACTTGTTCAAGGTCCACTTATGAGTAAGAACATATGATACTCACTTCTTTGTTTTGTGAAAGATCACTCAATATTATAGACTCTAAGTCCATCCAGGTTGCTGCGAATTTCATGATTTTGTTCTTCTTTATGGCTGCATAATATTCCATTGTGTATATTTACCACTTTTTAAAATCCAGTCCTCTTTTTATGGGCAGCACGATTGGTTCCATGTTCTTGAATTGTGAACAATGCTGCGATAAGCGTATGTGTACAGGTATCTTTTTTACAGAGTGATTTGAGTTCTTCCGGGTAAATTCCCAGTAGGGGGATTGCGGGATCATGTGGAAAGTTGATTTTTAGAACTTTTAGGAAATGCCACACTGTTTACCACAGAGGCTGTACTTGTTTATACTCCCACCAACAGTGTAGAAGTGTTCCCTTTTCGCCACACCCTCTCTGTTATTTTTTTGAGTTATTGATGGTGGCCATCCTGACTGGAGTTAGGGGGTATCTCGATGTAGTTTAAATTTGCATTTCTTTGATGACTAGTGAGGCTGAGCATTTTTTCGTGTATCTGTTGGCTGCTTGTATGTCTATTTGACAACTGTCTATTCATATCTTTTGCCCTCTTGTAATGGGACTATTTGTTTTTTATCTTTTCAGCACATTTGAGTTCCTTGTAGATCCAAGATGTTAGGCCTTTGTCAGACATACAGTTGGCAAATATTTTTTCCCAGTCAGTGGACTATCTCCCTGCTCTGTGGATAGTTTCTTTGACTTTGCAGACACTTGTCAGTTTAATGAGGTCCCACTTGTTTACCTTATCTCTTATGGCATGGGTTCTTGGGATTTTGATTAGGAATTGGTTGCTAGTTCCAACTTCCATAAGGGTGTCTCCTATATTTTCTAAGGTTCTTATAGTTTGAGGTTTCTTATATGTTTAGGTCTCTGATCCATTTAGAGTAAATTTTTGTGTATGGGGTAGGTAGGGATCTTGTTTTAGTCTTCTACAAGCCTTCAGCCAGTTTTCCCAGCACCATTTACTGAATAGACTCTCCTCTCGCTAGTGGTTGGTGGTTGAAGCTTTGTCAAAGATGAGTTGGTTGAGAAACTGAGGTTCTGCTTCTGGAATCTCAATTATGTTCCATTGGTCTATATACCTATTCTTGTACCAATACCAGGCTGTTTTGATTATTGTAGCTTTATAATAAAGTTTAAAAGTCTGAGAATGTGATACCATCTGCTTTTTTTTTTTTTCTGAGGATGATTTTGGATATTCATGGTTGTTTATGTTTCCATATGAATTCCTGTATTGTTTCCAGGTCTGAGAAGAATGTTGCTAGTAATTTGATGGGTATTGTGTTAAAACTGTAGATTGCCTTAGGTAGAATGGACATCTTAACAATGTTGATTTGTCCAATCCATGAGAATGGAATATTTTTACACTTGTTTGTGTCATCTTTGACTTCTCTGAGCAGGGTTTAAGTTCATTGTAAAGGTCTTTCACATCTCTGGTTAGGAAGATGCCTAGATATTTCATTTTTTTGTTGTTGTTGCTATTGTGAATGGGACTGTGCTTTTTTATTTGGGTTTCTGTTTGTTTATTATCGGTATATAGAAGAACCATTGTCTTTTGCATATTTATGTTGTATCCTGAGACTTTGCCAAAGTCCTTTATCAATGCAAGAGTTTTTGGAAGATTCTCTTGGGTTTTTAAGGTATAGAATCATGTCATCTGAAAAGAGGGATAACCTGACTTCCTCTTTTCCTATTTGGTTACTCCTGTTTTCCTTCTCTTGTCTGATTGCTCTAGCTAAGACTTCCAAAACTATGTTGAACAGGAGCTCTGAGAGTGGGCATCCTTGTCTTGATCCAGTTTTTAGGGGAAATGGTTCCAGGGTCTTTGTTTAGCAGTATGCTGGTTGTGGGTTTCTTGTAGTTGGCTCTTACTATTTTGAGGTATATTCCATCTACGCCTAGTTGTTTGAGGGTTTTTAACAAGAAGAGGTGCTGGATTTTATCAAAAGCTTTTTCTGCATCTAATGATATAACCATGTAGTTTTTGTTTGTACATCTGTTGACGTATTTAATTATATTTATGGTCTTACGAATGTTGAGGCAGCCCTGTATCCCAGGGATGAAGCCTACTTGGTCATGGTGGATGATTTTTAAGATATACTGTTCAATTTGGTTTGCTAGGATCTTGTTGAATATTGTAGCATCTATGTTCATCAAGGATATTAGCCTACACTGTTTCTTTGTTGGATCTTTACCTGCATGGGTATCAATGTGATGGTAGCTTCATAAAATTATTTGGGGAGAGTTGCCTCTTTCTCAATCACCTGGAATACTTTCAATAGAATTGGTATCATTCCTCCTTGTATGTTTTATAGAATTCTGCTGGAAAGTCATCTCGTCCAGGGTGTGTGTGTGTGTGTGTGTGTGTGTGTGTGTGTGTGTGTGTGTGTGTAGTCAATTTTCTTATGTCATAGTCAATTTCCTTGATTGTTATTGGCTTATTTAACCTCTCAATTTCTTCTTGTTTCAACCAGGGGAGGTTGTGTGATGTCAGAAAGTCCTCTATTTCCTTTAGATTTTCAAGTTTGTTCCATTCAAGTGTACATAGTAGTCTCTGATAACCTTTTGTATTTCTTCAGGGTCAGTTGTGACTTCATCTTTTGTGTTTCCGATTGTGTTTATTTTGGCTTTTTCTCTCTTTTTCTGGTCAGTCTAAGTAGGGGATCATCAATCTTGTTTATCCTTTCAAAGAACCAGTTTTTTTGCTTCATTTATTTTTTATATTATCTTTTTGTCTTCTATGTCCCAGATTTAGACTTTTATTTTGGTGATCTGGATTTTTCTGCTGAAGTTTGAGTTTTGGTGGTCTTGCTTTTTCAGCTTCCTTAGGTGACTTGTTAGGCCATTAACTTGTGATCTTTCCATTTTCTTCAAGTGTGTTTGTAGAGATATGAATTCTCCTCTTACTACTGTTTTAATGACATTCCAGAGGTTTTGGTAAGATGTTTCTTCATTTTCATTTGTTTCTAGGTATCTTTGAATCTCTGCTTTGATTTCCATGTTGACCCAGGAGTTGCTTAGCATCATGCTGCTTAGTGTCCATGTCTTTGTGGGTTTTGGGGGAACTTGGTTGGTGTTGCTATTTATCTTTACTCCACTGTGGTCCAAGAAGGTGCATGGAAAAATCTCAATCTTATGAAATTTGTATATTCTTGATTTAGGGCCAAGGATGTGGTTGATATTATAGTACGTACCATGTGGTGATAATTAGAATGTATATTCTGTGGTCATCGGGTGGAGTGTTCTGTAGTATCAATTAAGTTCATTTGGTCAAGAGTCACATGGATGTTCTGGCTCTCCTTGCTGATTTTTTATCTTGATGATCTGTCTAGGGTTGTGAGTAGGGTATTAATGTCCCCAGCTATGATAGTATTAGAGTCATTATCTTTTTTAAGTTTGCCTGGAAGCTGCTTTATGAAAGCTGGTGCTCCTATATTGGGTGCATATATGTTTAGGATGGATATTTGTTGGCCGAGCTTGGTGGCTCAGCCTGTAATCCTGCACCTTGGGGGGCCAAGGTGAGCGAATTGCCTGAGCCCGCAGGTTCAAGACGCACCTGGGCAACCTGGCGAGACCTCATCTCTACAATAAATCAAAAATTAGCCAGGCGTGGTAGCACACACCTATAGTTCCAGCTACTTGGAAGGCTGAGGTGAAAGGATTGCCGGAGCCCAGCAGGTCAAGGCTGCGGTGGCCGGGAGCAGTCACTGCACTCCAGTCTGGGTGACAGAGTGGCACTCCAACTCAAAAAAACCCCAAACAAACAAACAAAAAAACCCAGAATGAATGAGAGAAAATAACAAAACAAAAAACAAACACAAATGAGCAAAACATACCAAAACAGCAACAACAACAACAAAAAAAAAACAAGGAACCTAAATTGCTCTGAGGTCTTTCCTGTGAGTCCAACTTCCTTTCAGCTCTGATCTCTAGCTCCTCCCATCTGCTCTCAATACAGGCTGACAGGGTTGCTCTCTGCTTGGGTCAGATGCCCCAGGCCTACTATGGAAGGAGGGTGGATCAGATCTGGACACACCGGCTTGCTGCCTATCAAGTCTGCCACTCAGATATAACATGTCTGTGTTACATCCAGCATGGGGGAGGGACTTCTGTCTCTCCCAGTTTGGTGAGATTACCTTAGGTCCCAAATTGGAGGCTGGGCTGAGCTCAGTGGGGCAAGTCAGGTCTGCTTCGTCCTGGAACAGACAAAATGGCTGCTGTTGATGTTTCCTGGGCTGGGGCTCCTCTCTGGTTCTTCCCAGTCTTCTCTCTCCACTGCAGATCTGGGGCTCCAGTCAATTTGCTATACCAGGTGATGGTGTGAACTATGTGCCAGGCTATGAGAATCAGCTGAATTCAGCAGGCTTTTCTCAGGATAGTCAGGTGAACAGCAGACAATCCAGTGTGTCAGTGGCTCCAATCTCAGGGCAGTAAGTGGTTGCAGTCATATCCATACAGAGGAGTGCTCTGGGTGCATGAACCTGAGTCTCCCTCCAGACAGACTTTCATTCACCCACCAGCACACGCCTACTCATGCAGAGAGTCTTTATGCATACTCGCTTTTTTGGAGACTCTCACAGACTGACCTGTCCCATTGCTATCTTGCCAGAAGTCCTGCCAAACTCAGCTTTTTAAATACTTATAGGACTATTATTGCATAAATATGGAACTTATTTTTATTATTAGTTTTTTTCAGTGTTTTACAGTTTCCTTTGTCATCTAAATTGTCAGACTTATTTTCTACAATTGCCTAACTATCTTTAACATCTGTATATAGAATTTAAAAAATATATTATTCATTTATTCTTCTCAAATAGTTTTGTTCAGCTTTTTCAGAAATGTTATGTTTGTGTTGATTTTTTAAAATTATTTTAATTCTTATTCTATTTCTATAGTCTGTGTTATGGATTTTGTCCTTATAGTTATTACTTTCTATATTCAACTTTATTTTAATAAAATCTACCTTTTTTATGTATCTGTGGAAAGCTTACATTATTATTTTTCAACCTTTTTGTTGATAATATGTTATTTAATGATATTAGAAATCTTACAACTGGTGCTTTCCCTAAATCCAATACATTTTATGTTATTTATTAATTTGCTCAAATATTTTAAATTTTAAGTAATAATTTTTTAAAATGTATTAACTTTTTTATGATACAGTATACAATCTATTTTGGTAAATAGCACATAAGCCTCTGAAAAGCATTTGCATGCCATATGTTTTTTAAAAATTTTTTTAAAGATGTGGGGTACAATTCAGGATTAGGTGTACAAGTGGTCACTGTACAGGTTTGTACAAGTGGTCACTATAGAAGATTGGGCCTCCCATTAGTCCCCACTTTGCCGGTATTGAAATCAGGTAACTTTAGTGATGTTATATAACCCTCCCCCAGCAGTTTCTGGCCTCTGCCAATCCCTTTCTTACTGTATTATTGTGAATGTTCAGGGTCCACTTATGAGTGAGAGCATGTGGTACTTAGTTCTTTGTGTCTGTGATAAATAACTGAAAACTATAGACTCTAAATCCATCCAAGTTGCTGCAAAGTCCATAATTTAGTTCTTCTTTATGGCTGCCTAATATTCCATCGTATATATGTACCACATTTTTTTATCCAGTCCAGTTTCAATGGACAGCATGATTGGTTCCATGTTTTTGCTATTTTAAATAGTACTGCAATAAACAAGCATGTGAAGGTATCTTTTTTGTAAAGCGATTTAAGTTCTTCTGTTTATATTCTTAGAAAGGGGATTTCTGGATAACATGTAAGGTCAATTTCTAGTTCTTCTGGGAATCACCACACTATTTTCCAGAGAGGTTAAAGTCGTTTACATTTCCCATCAACAGGGTAGAAGCGTTCCCTTTTCTCCAGATCCTCACCAACATCTGTTGTTTTTTTTTTATTAATGATGGCCATTCCTCCTGGTGTTGGGCGGCATTTCAAAGTGGTGTTAGCTGGCATTTCAAAGTGGTTTTGAGTTGCATTTCTCTGATAATTATTGAGGCTGAGCATTTTTCATGTGCCTGTTGGCTGCTGATATGTCTTCTTTTGAGAAATGTCTGTTCATGTCATTTGCAAACTTTTTTTCTTTCAGTTTCAAAACAAAGTTTATTAAGAAAGAAGAGAGGAAAGAAAGAGAGACATGTCAGAGTTGGCATGGGTGAGAGAAACCACCTTTTGTCCACTTTTAAATGGAGCTGTTTGTTTTTACCCTTTGGCATGTTTGAGTTCATTGTAGATCCTGGATGTTTGGCCAGACAGGCAGTTGCAGATATTTTTTCCCATTCTCTGGGCTGTCACCCTGTTCTCTTGATGGCTTCCTTTGCTCCGCAGAAGCTTTTCAGTTTGATGAGGTCACACTTGTCAATCTTTTCTGTTATGTCATGGGCTTTTGGGATTTTGATCAGGAATTTGTTGCCTGTTCTGATTTTGGCAAGGGTGTCTCCTGAGTTTTCTAGCATTCTTAACATCTGAGATTTTACCTTTAAGTCTTTGGTACATTTGGAGTTGTTTTTTGTATATGGAGGCTTTATCCAAGATGAGTTGGTTGAGAAATTGAGATTTAGCTTCCAGAATCTCTATCCTGTTCCATTGGTCTATATCCCCGTTCTTGTAACAATATAGGACTGTTTTGGTTATTGTAGCCTTATAATAAAGTTTAAAATTTGGAAGTGTGATACCTCACACTGTGTTTCTTTTGCTAAGGATTGTTTTGGCTATTCATGATCATTTATATTTCCATATTAATTTCTATATAGTTGTCTCCAGATCTGAGAAGAATGATGTTGGTAATTTACTGGTTATAGTTTTGAATCTGTAGATTTCTTTGGTAGGATGGACATCTTAACAATGTTGATTCTACCAATCCATGAGCATGGAATATTTTTCCATTTGTCTGTGTCATCTTTGATTTCTTTGAGCAGTGTTTTATAGTTTTTGTTGTACAGATATTTCACTTCTCTGGTTAGGAAAATGCCGAGGCCTGTCTTTCTTTCTTTCTTTCTTTCTTTCTTTCTTTCTTTCTTTCTTTCTTTCTTTCTTTCTCTTTCTTCTTTCATGGCTATTGTGAACAGGGTTGTGCTTCTTATTTGGTTCTCTGCCTGTTTTTTGTTGGTGTATAAGAATGTGACTGTTTTGTGCATGTTGATTTTTTAACCTGAGACTTTGCCAACGTCCTTTATCAATGCAAAGAGTTTTTTGACAGCTTTTCTTGGATTTTCTAAGTATGGGATCATATCATCAGCAAAGAGGGATACCATGATTTCTTCTTTTTCTATTTGGATAGCCCTGATTTCCTTCTCTTGTTTGATTGCTCTGGCTAGAACTTCCAACAGTATGTTGAACAGTAGGAGTGAGAGTGGACAGCCTTATCTTATTCCAGTTTTCAGGGGAAATGAATCTAATTTCTGTTCATTTAGCAGTATTTGGCTGTGGGTTTATCATAGATGATTATGGGGTATTTTCCCTCTATGCCTAGGTGTTCAAGGATTTTTATCAAGAAGAGATGCTGGATTTTATCAAAAATGTTTTCTAATCTAATGATATAATTATGCGCTGCTGCTTTTTGTATCTGTTTATGTAATGAATTACATGTATGGTCTTGCAGATATTGAAGCAGCCCTGCATGCTTGGGAAGCCTAGTTGGTCATGGTGGATAATTTTTGAGATGTGTTGTTGAATCCAATTTGCTAGAATCTTTTCAAATATTTTGTTGCATCTATATTTATCAGTGATATTGGCCTGTAGTTCTCTTTCTTCATCGGATCTTTATCCAGTTTGTGTGTCAGTGTGATGTTAACTTCATAAAATGATTTGAGGAAAGTTTCATCTGTCTCAATTGACTGGAATACGTTCAATTAGATTGGTATTAGTTCATCCTTGCATGTTTTGTAGAATTCTCCTGGAAATCCATCTGGTCCAGGGCTTTTTGTTGTAGGTAGTTTTCTTATTGCAGAGTCAATTACTGTTGTTACTAATCTATTTAGGATCTCAATTTTTTCTTGTTTCAACCTTGGAAGGTTGTGTGATGTCAGCAAATCCCCCATTTCCTTTAGGTTATCAAGTTTGTTTCCATACAGATGTGCATAGTAATCAATGATAATTGTTTGCCTTTATTTCAGGTTCAGTTGTGACGTCATCTTTTGCATTTCTGTTTGTGTTTATTTGGGTTTTTGCTCTCCTTTTCTTGTTCAGTCTGGCTAGGGGTCAATCTTGTTTATCCCTTCAAAGAACAAGCTTTTTGTTTTGTGGATTTTTTTTCTATGATATTTTTGTCTTCTATATTCCATAGTTGGGATTTTACTTTGCTGATCTGCATTCTACTGCTCAAGTTAGGGTTTTGGTGGTCTTTTCTTCCTAACTCCCTAAGGTGATTTGTTAGTCTAACTTGTTGTCTTTCTATTTTCTTGATGTGTGTTTTTAGAGATATAAATTCTCCTCTTACTACTGATTTCCTGGCATCCCAGAGGTTTTGGTAATATGTTTCTTTGTTTGCATTTGTTTCTGGGAATCTTTTAATTTCTATTTTGATTTCTGTGTTGACCCAGGAGTTGTTCAGCATCATACCATCCAGTGTCCATGTCCTTGTGCATTTTGGGGGAATTTTGTTGGTGGTGATATATATTTTTTTCCACTGTGATCGGAGAATGTGCATGGCAGTGTTTCTTTCTTTCTTTTTTTTTGAGTTTGAGTCTCACTCCATCACCGTGACTGGATTGCAATGGCACGCTCCCAGCCATCACAGCCTCGACCTGCTGGGCTCGGGCAATCCTTCCACCTAAGCCTTCCAAGTAGCCAGAACTACTGTCTCACACTACCACACTTGGCTAATTTATTTATTTATTTATTTATTTTATTTTTATTGTAGAGATGAGGTCTCACCAAGTTGCCCAAGCGGGTCTCGAACCCGCGGGCTCAGGCAATCCACTCACCTCAGCCTCCCAAAGCGCGGGATTACAGGCTGAGCCACCGAGCCCGGCCAATTTTTTTATTTATTATAGAGTTGAGGTCTCACCAAGTTGCCTGGGCAGGTCTCAAACCCGCAGGCTCAGGCAATCCACTCACCTCGGCCTTCCAAAGTGCTTGGATTATAGGCTGAGCCACCAAGAGGCAGCCGCAGTATTTCAATCTAGTGAAATTTGTTTATGCTTGATTTGTGGTTGAGGATGTGGTCGATCTTAGAGTATGTTCCATGTAGTGATAAGTAGAATGTATATTCTGTGGTTGTTGGGTGGAGTGTTCTGTAGGTGTCTACTAAGTCCATTTTACTAAGCATCATGTTGAGGTTCAGATCGCTTTGTTGATTTTTTGCTTCAGTGATCTATCTAGCTTTGCTAGTGAGGTATTTAAGTCTCTAGCTATGATAGTGTTAGAGTCAATATCTTTTTAAAAAAATTTTATTTAGTAGCTGCTTTATAAAATCTGGTGCACCTGTGTTGGGTACATATATGCTTAGGACAGATATTTCTTCTTGATGGATTGAACCTTTTATCATTATGCAGTTTCTTTCATAATTTTTTTTAAATTTTTTGATAGCTTAAACATTGTTTTGTCTAACATTAAGATCATGACTCCTGCCCTCTTTTGTGATCCATTCACCTAAACATTTGTTTACCATCCTCTTAATTTGAGACTGTTGGTGTTCTTTTTGGTGGGATGAGTTTCCTGAAGACAGCAAATTACTGGATCAGTTTTTTTTTTAAATCTATTTTTCCGTTCTATGTCTTTTTAGTGGTGCATTTAATCCATTCATGTTCAGGCTAATTATTGAAATGTGAGAGTTTGTCCCTGCCATTATAAGGCTGTTTTATTTTCATTAAGTTTTTGTGTTCATATATGTGTTTGTTTTCATTTCTGCTGATATGCTGTGTGTTTTGCTTATTCTGTTTGTTTGCGATCTTGTGAAGTATATGGTTTTTCTTTTGTTTCCTTCTTCTTATGTGCACAGCACCTTTTTTAGCATCTCCTACAGAGCTGGTCTTGAATTAGTATGTTCCCTTAGGGATTGGATGTCTGGGAAGGATTTTAATTATCTATCACTGATGAAGCTTATCTTGGTTGTGTAGAAAATTCTTGGTTAAAATTGTTTATCTCTGAGAACATAAGATTGGCGTCCAATTCCTTCTGGCATGTAGTGTTTTTGTAGATAAGTCTGCAGCAATTCTTATTGGTTTCCCTTGGAAGGTAGTCTGATATTTACCCTTGCTGCCTTTAGGATTTTTTTCTTTTATATTTACAGTGTGTAGGTGAATTACCATGTATCTAAGGATTGGTCTTCTCATAAGATATCTTGCAGGGGTTCTCTGAACCTCTTGTGCTTGTCCAGTCATATCTCTGGCCAGATGAGGGACATTTTCCTGAATTACCTCATGGGATGTTTTTTCTGTTTCTTTCTCTATTTCAGGTATTCCAGTCAGGTGTAGGTTTGGTTTCTTGATAAAATTGCACAACTTTTGGAGAGTTTCTTCTTTTTTAATTTTTTTCTATTTTTTAATAGATTGAGTCATGTCCGTATTTTGGTCTTCCAGTTCTGAGATTCTTTCTTTGTTTGGTCAATTCTGCTTCCCATGCAATTCACTTATTATCTGTTTCTTGGAAGGAGTTCATTATTTCTGTTATTTATAGATATGCTTTCTTGAGTTTGTCCAATTCTGTTTCAATTTCATTTAGTTTTAGCCCTTGTATTTCTTGATTTGTATTCATTTTATCCAACAATTCTCTGATTTCCATAAGTACCTTTTGAGTACTGCTGTTCTCGGAGGTAGCCATTGTTTATGCCCCAGTAGCTGTTCTTTCTAGCACTGACTCTTTGCTGGGCCTCTGATAGTTACCATCAGTTCTTCATTGGTTTTTCATTTGTAGCAGTTCTCCTGTCTTTCTTTTAAATTCTGCTGCTTCATGGAAAATGGGGAAGAAGTCACTTCTGAAATTTGTTCCATCTTTTGTTCTTCCTTGCACCAGGGCTCTGGGTCTCTTCAGTTATGAAATGGGGTGGGGGGGAGGATTTGTGCTGTTTCTTTACTATTTTGAGCACTTACTAGGGGATGGGGGTGCTGCAAGGATTCAGGACCTATTGGCAGGTCATAACATTCTATCTGGTGATTGGGTCAGCTGGGACTTGCTTTCTATCTCTACAAGATATAATCTTACAGTGAGTATGCTGGCATAACCCCTGAGTCCAAGACAGGGTATAAGATGGAAAAGAGAGGGGTGAAGAAAAGAAAAAAATAGGAAATGAGGAGAAAGAAAAAGAAGAAAGAAAAATTCCAAAAAGTAAAAAAAAACAAAAAAACAGAGAACTGCCCCCCCAAAAAAAACAGAGAAAAAACAAAGAATGAAAAATAGAAGGAAAGAAAAGAGAAATCCAACCAGCAAACAAAGCAATCATATGAAATAATCAAACAAACAAACAAACCAATAACTCCACCAGCCTCCTTCTTGACTAGTTCTGCTGTCTTCATCTATTGCCCAATAGCTGGCTCAGGGTGGAGGGTGGATTATTTGGGGTTCCACATCTGCTGTTACCTTCCAGTGCTTGTGCACTGTGGGCAATGTTCTCTGAGGTAACAAAGAGCAGCCCCAATTTAACACAGAGATCACTGCCTGGTCTCAAGTTGCAGTTCTGCTGTCCACAGAGGCTGCCCTGGAGCCCTTCTCTGCCCAGGCATTAGAAAATCTGGTCAGTTTCTCTGTTGGGAGCTTTTGTTCCATCCCAGCAATTACCAGTCTCCAGATCTTGGGACCTGATGATAAGACTCTGGAGCCCTGTTCAGTCCCAGAGTGGGCTCTCCGCACTGCTTCTTTGGGAGGCTGCTTCAATCTCCCTTCCTGCGTTCCCTCCACAGCCCTCACTGCTAGCATCCAGCTTACTCCAGCTCAGTCTGGAAAATGTTCCCAAGTTGTCTTCAACAGGATCTCCCATTCCAATTGCATGCATCTGTGTTTGGTCCTGTGGGAGAGTGGGGCATCTGTTTCTCCAGTATCCTGCACTTGGAGTATCCTCTCTTGGCAAATGATGGCCAATTTCAGTCTCAGGATGCAGGCTGTTCAGGATACAGGCTGCTCATAATTGGGCAAGATATGCCAGGTCTCTGTCCAGTCCCAGGTAAGAGAAAATAGTGGTCCATGTTTTTTCTTTCTGTAGGTCTCAGCTCCCTGCATGCAATATGCTTTAATGAAGTCTGTTGCCTATTGGTCTTGTTTAATATATGTTCCTATTTAAAAAATTATTTTGTTACTTGAGATTTTTAAAAATACCAAAATGTAGTTGTAATTTGTCTTTTTTCTTTCAACATTAATATAGTTTTACTTTATATACTTTATTATTATGTATAACAACTATGTGATTAATTTCACACAGTAAAAATCATTATGCATTTTTTGGAAAAGATTCTTCATAATTATAATAGTTACCACTCATGCTACTTTTTGCTTTAAGATTTACTTTATCTCACTGACATACCTATCTTAGTCCTTTTAGTAGATGTTTGAAAGGTTTCACTTTTCCTCATACTTTTAATTTCATACATTCTGTATTCATACATTTAAAGTTTACTATTAAAATATATATGGTTAGGCTTTTCTCTTTATCTAGATTTATTGTCTTTATTTTATTGGTGTGCATGGAGCTTTATATTGAAAGTAATTACTGCTATAATTGGATATATGCCAGCAGTGTGCTAGTAAATGTTTAACAAGTGGAGCTTGTTTGAGTCACAGATGGTGAAAATGATGAGTATTCTCCTTTACCTAGGAATGTTTTAAATATATTCTGTTTATCCTTGTCATCATTGCTTTCCCCCAAGTACCTGGGGAGAAGAGGTTGAGATTTGGCAAATCTTCTGCTCTCATTCTGGGGTCTCCCTAGAGTAATCCTCTTTCCCAATTTCCATGGAGAATATTGTTTGCAAAAGCTTTACCAACCCTTTACTTATAACCTGAGGGATGTTTAGCCTCATAATCCGTTCCTTGTGGGTCACATCTGTGTCAAGTGAGAAGTCAAAACTATCTAAACCTGATAGTTTACTGGATTATGCCATAGTTAGTTCTGACTGCTGTAACAAATTTCCATAGATTGAGTGACTTGAACAACAAACATTTATCTCTCTCAATTCTGAAGGCTAAGGTGCTCAAGATCAGGATGCCACCAAATCCAGTGCCTGGTGAGGACCTACTTCCTGGATTATCATTTTCTCATTGTATCCTCACGTGACGGAGAGCAGAGAGACAGGAAACAGCTCTTCTTACGAGGTCACTAACCCATCCTTATAACCTAAGTACCTCCAAAATTCCTCATCCCAATATCATCACATTGGAGATTAGGGCTTCAACATATGAATTTTAAGGAGGAGGACACAAACACACATTCCATAGCAGATAGAATTCCTTCACTTCTTGATAACTCTGCTATTTTGTGTGTATTTTTTGTCTTTACAGAGTACTGCTGTCACTGTTATTTTTCTATTTCATTGCTAAGATAGGTGTGCATTAATGATTATATTTCTTCTCATGGTATTTTCTTTTATTGGTTGGGGCTAGACAACATTTTTTTCTCCAATTTCTTTACAAAATTAAATAGAAGTAGGATAATTTTTTGTGTCAACCTGAACTCAGGTCAAATAATGGAGTTCAAATTTGCAACCTTACATGCGGTCAAAATTAGCTTGATATACTATCTTGCCCATGCTTTTAACAATCATAGATTTTTATAATCAAGGAATCTGAAAACAGCATGTACTATAGCACTCTCATTCTCTAGGAAGAAGACCAATTTATTTTTAAAATTTGGAGTAATATATGGTCCATAAAATAACTTCTAAAATTGTTTATTTCTTCTTATTCTCTTGGAAGTTATTTTAGAAATTCCTTCAAAGTCAGCACTATAGTGGTCAGTAAGCTACAGCAGTTACTCCATGACCAAAATAGTAGCATGGTGTTTGTATAGTGATTAAGAAATACAGTATATTCAAAATTTTCTGAGTACTTATTATGAGTCTATTTCCTATTTTTATGTGAATTTGGACAAATAGGACAAATAGATATTTCTGTAACTTAGTTTTCAGAAATCTTATAAATCTTGCATTTTAAAATATTTATGGTTTGCTTATTTTTCTTTAATTGCATTTAGAGCTTGCTTGCATATAAATAAACTGAATCTGAAATTCAAATACTAAATATTGGAATATTGTACCTACTAGAATTTCTTAAATTTTTTAAATTTTAAAGACTGATAAAAAATATTTATACATGGGGGCTAACTCTGGGGGAAAAAAGAGGGTTTATTTATGTTAGAATGATGTCAGCCACAATTAATACAAAATACTGACTTTAATACACTAAGAGTAATTAAGCTTGCTATATCACATAAACCGCACTTTAAAAATCTGACTGATGAGTCCTGTCTCTTACACTTGAATCCCATGTATAAGCGTTACCTTCAAGATGACTCATTATAAAGAGAATATAAGCACAGTGGTTTGGGGTAACACAGTCAGACGTGAAAAACTGATGTCTACACACAAATCTATTACTAAGAAGATAATGAAATTTCTAAAATTGTCTTAGATTATCCGTTTTAAGTGGAATGGATGCTGAGGGAACACTAAGACCAACAAAGTGTTTATTATAATGAAATTATATATTGTGGAGCCTTGTCTGCATATGTCATAACAAAACAAAACAAAAACCTGCATGATATAAATTTTTTCACATTTTTTACAGCTGTAATGTTTTGAATTAATACAGCCATATTCAAGTCGAGATCTAACTTGCCTGGACCCATATAATTTGTTTATGGAATTTTATTTTAAAATTTCCTTTTAATTTCTTATTGGAGTTTATCACAGAAATATACTCAAAATTACAGTGTCAAAGTTTTATTGGTAAAAGGGATATTAGAAAAAAATTTTAGCCAATTTTTTAAAGCATAGTGACTGTTTCATATCATGCAGTGGTCTAAATATTTAATTTGATGCATTCAGAAAGCTTTTTTAAAAATCTCATCGTAAGTTTTATACAAAAATTTAATTTTCAATTTTTATTAAGTTTCATAAGTCCTAAATATGTATATGTTGCTTGATTTATTATTATGTATATTGGTCATTTGCAAACCAACATTTTCAGCTCTGTCTCTGGAGGTTTTGTAGCGTTGAAGCACTTACTAGTGTCTTCTAGATCCCCAAAATTTTGATTCATAGGTTAAAATTTTCATGTTCAATTCAATTAAAGTTGACAAATAAAAACTTAGTCAATTCATTCATTTACAGGTTTAAACTATTTTTGAGATTTCATTAATAGTATAAAGTTTAAAATCATTTAAAAATCTACATAAACATTTTTCATTTATCGTATGCTATGAAAGATGGACTATTATAGGTAGTTAGATATTTGACTTAAATCTTCTTTTCTCTGTATGGCCATAGTAAGTGCTTTCTATTTAGACACAAGATTCAATATTGAGAATCAATTAATTATGTGGGATGGGGTTGCAGAGAATAAAAAATAGAAACCCGTTACTAGTTGTAAACTGTAACAAATGAAAATTCTGATAGTACTCAGATAAATTTCAACATATTTATTGTTTATCTGTGTTCAACATTCTTAATGAAGTAGTATTACAAATTTACATGAAGGGAAACATTTAGAAACTCAGTAAATATGCATAAAATCAGCTACACTTAGAAGTGGAATTGTAAATTAAGATTGATCTCTTTATATACTGATGGAAAAAGTGAATGAAAGGGTAAAAGACTAAGAGTGAGAGAGATATTTTACTAATTTTATATTGGGAAAAAATATCAAGAGAACACCTGACTATAATTATTTGAAGAAAAATTATAATGTAAAATAATTCGTATATGTGCATACAAATGATATATTCAACAATGGATGTAAAAGTCATGTTAAAAATCCTAAGACTTTTTGTACAATTTCTATCAAAAATATAACAAACAATTTTAAGTGCTATATTGGAGGCACTTTTCTTAGCATAGTTTTGCATTTGTACTTCACTAAAATTTCATATTTCTAGAAATGTGTGGGCTGGTCTGAAAAAAAAAGTCTTGAGTTAATTATGTAAAAATGATACCTGTAAAATCTGTGAATACAGATTTAGGTTAATGTGACAATGGCATATAATATTCATAAGAGTAATTTTTCATCTGATCTTGAACTAAAAATTATTTAAAGTATACAATGATAACAATTTTATAAATGAGAACAAGCAAAACATTTTATGTTTTTATTTCCTTATGCATAAAATAAAATAAATGACCTTACTACACTAAAGTAAGCAGTTTCCATATTTTTTATTCTTTCTTAAAAATCTACATTTTCTTAATCTTCTAAAAATATGAAAATGTAAAATCACAATTTATATCATCATACTTACCCATAGGATAAGAATAACTCAAAAATGTTAAAAACAAAATAATCACACATATTTTTGCACTCATCATATGCAATGGAACATGAACTACTCTAGGTAGTTAGATATTTTATTTAAATGTTCCTTTCTATCTTTTACAGCAACTGTAAGTATGTTCTATTTAGACAGAAGACTCAATATTGAGAATCTATCAATTACATGGGGGAGGGGTTGCACCGTAAAATAGTGCTCGCACATGCATGCATATAGCTATTTACCCATATTTCTGTATCTACATTATGTTATCACAATTATTTATACTTCACAGAAATGTTGAGGTTCCAATTTGAAAAGGTAATCATTTTATGAAAATTACAAATCCAAAATCAAATAGCATTTAAAGATTTTAGAATGCATATCTACCTATAGCCTTTCATGTAGGGTGCTGCTTGAAAATGTCAAGCAGAGCTGTTTGCCTGATTTCTGCAGCTTCTTAATTTGTTAGTTGAGTTTTTACCATGCTTTGTCGGTGTATAGTTGTTTATTTGGTGTTTCTGTGGGGAAGCAAGTATAATGAACTTCTAACTTTGCCTTCTTTCTGATGTCAACTACTGTAAAAAAGTATTTCAACCTATGGTAATACCAGAAAAAAAATTTAAAATATGTATTGTGGCAACACATAAAGTTATAAAGAAAAACTCACCACAAAGCAGCAAGTAAATATAAATTAACTAAGGGAATATATGGTTAAGGCAGGTGGGAGTCCTCAGATGGAATGAGGGAAATGAGAAGTGGCACATATCAAAACAGAGAAGTTATAAATGAAACCCAAATTGTATTTATAAAAAAGGAAGAGTGATATGTGACTTGTAGAATGACTTCAGACAGTGCTATGAAAATGGGAGTTCTGATGACCTTTAGAGGAGGGCTTTCTTAGAATATTGTGGGTTTTTTGTTTGTATCCCAGATAGGTTACATTTTAAAAGATGCCAGCTCTACAGACTCAAAATTTTTAAAAAGCAAGCAAATTTCAGAAGGATCAACTATTCATTAGTAAATTTACTGTGTGCTAGATAAGATAAAAAGAACAAACAAAAAAACTCTTAAAATTCTTTAGAAGAAAATCATAAATTTACATTTTCTACTATTACAAATTTCCAGACTACAATTCCAATTTACTAGATCTGCTGAGAAGCAAAACAAATGTGACACATACTTAGAAAATAAAATTGTTAATAAAAATCAACCCTAAGATAATCCAGATATTTGTGGTAGTAGAAAAGCTTTTCAAGGGATTATTACAAATATGTTCAAGAATTGAAAGAAAATATGGTTGTTATAATAAATGAACATACAGGAAATTTAATTATACAAAAAAGCAGTTAAAATTTTAGAATTGGAAAGCACAGTACTTGAAATGAAATCTATAATAGATGGAATAGCGTTAGGTTTGAGATGGCAGAAGGATGTTCAATCAGCTGGGATTGGATCAGTAAATATCATCAAACCTAAATATCAAAGACAAAAAACATTTAGGAAAAAAAATTCCTCAGTGACCTGTTCTATAAAAATAAGTCATGGAATCTTCATAAAGTTTAGTCCCAAGTAGCAGAGAAAAAATTGCAATCATATTTTAATAAAATATTAACTAAATTTACATATTGAAAAAAATATAAGCAATAATACCCAAGAATCTCAACAAAGAACAGAATAAATCAAAACAAGAAATGTACAATAAGTACAACATAGCCAAATTTTAAAAGGCTAAATATAAGGATAAAAATTTAAAAGAATTAAGAGAAAAATGATGTATAACATACAGTGAAAATAGAATAGTAATTGTAGCTTACTTATCAAAAACAATGAAGGCCAGAAAATGTCCGCCTATAAATTTATATCTAGAAAAAAAATCACTTAAGTGTGAAAACTGAATGAAAAAGATCAAGAAAACAAGAATAAAAAAATTTTATTGTTACCACACCTGCTTATGGCAAATGTAAAGGAAGTCTTTTAATCTAGAGAATATAGACACCAACTGAAACTCAAATCTATAAGAGTGTCTGAAAAGCTGCAGTAATAGCAAATATTTTGGTAAACATAAAGTACTACTTTCATTATTTTTTTTTACTTCTTTAAAAAACATATGGCTATGAAGAGCAAAACTGAAATCACTATATTATTGGATTTATGATATATGTATTTACAACATTTATGAAAACAATAGCAACTATGAGAGAAATGGAAAATGGCAGAAAACAGTCACAAGGGTGTCAAGTTACATATAAAATGAATCAATATTAACTTAAAATAGATTTTAATGTATATTGCAATCCCTAGGAAAAAAATACATTTTAATACAAAGAAGTATAGCTGACAAATCAATGAAGAATTTAGGTTCAAACTATGTAACATTTCTATTTCTGAGCAGCAAAGTGTGTTTCATATTCTGTCATTGTCACTGAGGATTCCAGGCTGGCTGACTCTCTTCTGTTTATAATTAGTGGTCTGTTTATAGTGGTAGATGATTTTTTTAAGTGATGAATCATAGTAGTGACACATATGCCATTGACCAGTGTGAGTTATTTATACATGTTTAGCTACAGCTAGCCAGGAAAGGCAAATGTATCATGTGTTTGAAAGAAGACAAGCAAGAAATACCTGTGAATGAAACTGAGGGTTATTTTTGTTCTTATCTGAAACATACCAAAAATAAATTGCAATCATCTGTTAAAATTTTTGTCAGTTATGATAAGCATAAAACTTGACCTTCAAATATATTAAGTCCATGTAGTTGTAGTGTGTAACTAACTTAATAAGAACAAATTTTTGTGGATAAGATTAAATAGAGATATTGTGGTGGAGAGTTTACTTGGATCTTGTGGGTGAGCATCACTAAATGCCATCACAAGTAGAGGGAGATTAAACACATCCCACAGAAGCAGAAAAGGCCTTGCAATCAGGGAGGTAGAAATTAAAAAGATGTGGCTACAACCAAGAAATTCAAGTAGCTGCCAGAAGCTGAAAGAGATGGGGAACTGATTTGATAGGGCCTGCTAAGGGAACGTGGTCCTGTTGGCACTTTATTTCAACACAGTAAAAATGATTTTGGACATTTGTCCTTTAGAACTGTGAAAAAAAATAAGTTTCTGTTGTTTTAAATCATCAAGTTTCTGATAATTTGTTACAGAAGTCTAGGAAACTCATATATCAATTTTTTTCATAGCTATCTTGTGAATAAGCGCTCTTTTCAACTTCACCAAAACACTGCATGCTACACGTAACTAGGTTCTGAAATATTAAATGCATTTATTTTAATTTGTACTTTAATATTCTTTAATAAAATATTTTATGATTTTTCCTTCTCTAATGTAAGGTAAGCTTTTCTTACCTTACTTATGTTCCAAAAAGAAATGCAATTCAAGAAATTTCATTTTTATATTCAGTTCACTCTGTCAACAAAAAGCCAAGCTATTAAATGAACATATAATTTATATGCAACTAGCATGTGAAAAAATTTTTTCAGAAAAAACTGCTTAAGATTTAGCACTTTCTTATAAATAATGACAGTTATAAAATTATTTCTTTATGAGCATATTTTATTGATTAAGGCAGAAACTTAATGCTGTCCTGAAGGCAACTGCTAGAACAATCAATGTGACAGAAAATGACACAGTCATAATCTTAAGAGTTAGGTGCCTGTGTTAATTTTTAAGCAGTCATTTCTAATTGTACATTTCTTAAACAAAATAATCTATTGCAATACTCATCTATGATAAAGTGTTAGCAGAATAACTATGCAGTTAACGTAAGATGCATACAGAGATCAGTAGTAGTAAGTTTCCAAAGTTAAATATCTGTCTTCACATTTTTAAATATTGATAGCACACATTAGTTTATCTTGAATATACTATCATATTTTCTGTTTATGTGTACACAAATATATTAATTTAATAATTTTAATATGTATTGAGGTATAATTAACACATTAAAATGCATTCATCCTAAATGTAGAGTTTAATGAATTTAAGCATACATATGGCTAATTCAAAATCACCACAATCAAGATATTGAACACCTCCATCACCCCAAATATATCTCTTATTCTACTTTGTAGGCAATCCCTTCTCCTTTCCCACACCTCCAAGCAGCACATGTTGTGCTTTCTGACATGGCAAATTATATATCCCTGCACTAGGTACTCATGAGCATTATATTGTACATCATATAAATAATTTGTTTCTGGATTCTTACGCTCTGTATTATGAATGTGAGTTCTGCCTGTGTTGTTGGGTGTACTCTATGTCATTTCAATATATTAATGAATTCTATTCCATTTAGTGAAACACCATGGTTTGTTTTCTGTTCATTGGTGGAAGTATATGTGGGTTGTGTCCAGTTTTTAGCTAGTAAGAATAAACATGTTATGAGCATTCTTGAGCAAATCTTTATCTCTGTTCTTTTCCTTTTCTTTGTTAAATATCTAATAATGCATTTGCTCGGTCACTTGACAAATCTCTGCTTAATATTATGAGAGGCTGCCAAAGTCTTTCTCAAGTTGCTTTTACCATTTGACAATCTCAACAGCTGCATGTAAAGTGCTATGGTTTTTCTACAATATTAACTTTCTTATTAATCTCTCTAATTTTTGCTATTCTAGTGGATTTGTAGTACTGCCGATTTTTGGTTTAAATTCCATTTCTCCAATGATTGATGAAGTTGAGCATATTTTCAAGGACTCATCATCCATTTTTATATCTTCTTGTGTGTAGTGTCTTTTCAAATCTTTGTCTATTGTTAGTTGATTTGCTCTCTTATTATAGAGTTATAATTTTTTGTTTTACATGCAACATATAGGTCTTTAACTGGAAATGTTGCAATTTTTTTTCTAGTATGTTGCTTGTATTTTATTTTACAAAAGTGTCTCAAAGTTACTTCTAAAAATGTATCTTTTACATTTTATCTGTCTTATCTGATAAATTTTTGCTCACTTTAATGTCAAAATTTTAATTTGTCTTTTTATCTAGACATTTTTTGAGTTTTATCTTTTATATTTAGATTACAATGTATGTCAGGTGATTTTTGTGTGTTTGATGTGAGTTAATAGTTAAGAATTATTTTTAAAAATATAGTTCTACCTGTTTATGAATCATCATTTTAATACTGAATTTTATCGTACTTTTTTTTGAAAATCAACTGATTTTCAAAATGGATTTATTTATTTATTTTTTTAAGTTAGAGTCTTACTCTGTCACCCAGGCTGGAGGGCAGTGGCATGCTCCCAGCCACTGCTGCCTCGATCCCCTGGACTTAGGTGATCCTTCCGCCTCAGTCTTCCAAGTAGCTGGAACTACAGCCATGTACAATGCATGACTATATTGATCTAATTTTAAACTATATATTCTATTCCATTAATTTCTATCTGTATCTGATTATGCCATCCAACTCAGCTGCCACCACTACAGTAGTCATTATGGCTCCTCCTAGAAGCAAAAAGTACTCAAATATTTTCTTCAGCTTGGTTCAGGTCGCACTGCCTGCATTGCCCTGAGTCAGTCCCTGTGGCAAGGGTTGGTAGATTTGATCTAGCTTCCAACCAGCACAGGCAAATACAGAGACATCATTCTACTGGATATAAACCCCAGCCCATCCAAATAGTATAGCTTTTCTACAATTCAGGATAATGAACAAGATTTGGGGTAAGTAATCATAATATACACTAAAAATGGCAATTTGGTTTTACTTTTACTTATATTAATTAAATTATACAGACTAGAAAGCTCCAAAAAAAAGACTATGGCAATAATTACTTGCATTCCATGAGTTTATAATTTAGTTGCAGGAAAAATAAAATAATAAATTCAAGAGATAGATTTAATTACTCTGGTATAGATGATGAATATTCAAGAATCAGAGGAAAGAAAAATTAGGACTAAAATTTTCAAGTTAATATTTTAGGTAAAGTGCATTCAACTTGATGAGTCTGAAGATATTTATAAACCCATAAAACCATCATCACAATCTATTTTATAAATATATTCATCAACTCCAAAGGTTGTTTTACCCTCTTTCTTTTTATCATTATTATTGCCTTAATAATACTTAACATAAGATAAACTTTCTTAGAAAATTTCTTAGTATATAATGAAGAAACTATAGGTACTCTAATTTCTATAGTATAACTATAGTATGGTATAACTATGCCTATAGTATCTATAGTATAACTATAGGTATGGATAACTAAAACTTTATATTTTATTGCACACTTTTATATGAATGGAAACTCATATTTCAAAAATACTTTTCTAAATATGACATTTTGAAAGAAAATCATCGTTAAATATAAATATATCATAATTATTTTTATCTTGCAATGTTAGTAATAAATCCAGATGAGGGGTAATACAAATTTCAATTCTGCCAAAAAAATAAGAAAAACATTCAAATTGAAAATGATAAGTGGAATTTGCTCTTATACTCAAAGCTCATAATTGTGTATGTAGAAAATTTTAAAAGAGCTATGAAAAAGCTATCAGAACTAATGATGAATTTAGAAAGCATGCATAAAAACACCAGGCAATTTTTTTTAAAGGAGGATTTATTGAGAGGACAGAAAAGCTCCCACAGAGGGAGGGGATTCGAGGGGGTTGCCCAGCAAAATTTTAGATAGAGGACTTTAAAATAAATTACTTTATGAGATATTGCTCAGGACGAGATGGAGGGGGATAAGGAGGGTGGGTCACAGAGGCCATGCCATTTTTGGTCAAAAACTATGGAATACTCAGCATGATGTGGGTGGGTGTGATCATAAATCACCCTTCATGAAATGAGCAAACATGTTGAAAGAAACTCCAAAAACAATTCACTGAAGTCAAACACATCCTCTCACAACACCACTAGGTTTTATACTGATGCCAATGGGTTCCTAGAACACTTACCTAGTCAGGGAAGCCTACACCAGAAGGGCTCTGCACTCTCAAAAATAATTCCAGTTTTTGGGTTCCCCTCTGTATATACAATTTTTATTTTTTCACACTACTATATTTCTAACTTTTTTGTTGTTAACTTATTTTTATGTGATTTCGCAAGTTGATGCCAACAAGAAAACCCAGTGAGAGAAATGGCATAAAAATATCTGAGCAGAGAGTATTCCGAGCCGTGGGAATCGCATATTTAAAAAACCTATGATAACAGTCAGTTTGGAAGGTAGATAGATCTATCAGGACAAGGCATCGTGCATTTAGTGAACAGAAAGATAGTGGTGAGAAACAGTGTTAAAATAGTAACCAGGATAAGCCGATCCCAGTGGTTCAGCCTGTAATCCTAGTACTTTGGGAGGTCGAGGGGAGATGGTTGCCTGAGCCTGGGGGTTTGAGACCAGCCTGGGCAACTTGATGAGACCTTAAATAAATCACACACACACACACACACAAAGCCAGGCATGGTAGCATGTGCTGGTAGGTCCAGCTACTTGGAAGGCTGAGATGGAAGGATTACCTAAGCCCAGCAGGTCGAGGCTCTGGTGGCCATGAGCATGCCACTGCACTCCAACCTGGTCGACGAGTGAGACTCCAACTCAAAAAAATAAGTAAATAAAATAGTAACCAGGATCAAGAAGAGTTAAGACTGCAGGCTTCAAGATTTTAGGATTGTGCTTTATGTATGGCGCAATAACATGGAAGTGTTAAGAAGAAAAGAGTATGTAATCTGATTTGAATTTTCAAAAATATTATTCTAATATTAGTCCAGAAATAAATTCTAGACACATGAATGGAATTAAATTTTTTACAATATTTTTTGGTGAATAAAGAGAGTGTGAATTAGGCAGGTACTAATGAAGATAAAGTTATACAGAAATACTCTATTTTTTGTGAAGATGACATCAAAAGGAGACAGCTTTCCAGAACGAAATTGCAGTTGTAGTCCTTGCTTCTCTTAGGTAAGCAGTTTTGCTTTTCCTGGCTTTTTTCAAGATTTTTGTCAGTCTTTGATTTTCTGCAGCTTGAATATGATATGACCATACTTAGATTTTTGGTATTTATACTGTTTGCTGTTTTCTGAGTGTCCTTTATCTGTGTTTTGGCATGTGACATTAATTTTGAAAAATCCTCAGTCATGATTCCTTTAAATATTTATGCACGTTTTCTCTTTCTTCTCCTTCCGGTATTGCCATCATGTTACTTTTACACCTTTTAGTAAGTGCCCACAGTTCTTGGATATTCTTTCTTTTATTCTTTTTTAATTATTTTTTTACTCTTTGCATTTGAAGTTTTGTTGCCATGTCTTCAAGTGCACTTAAGCGTGGCTATGCTGAATATGTTGAAGAGCCCATAAAATTCACCTTTAATTTCTGGTATTTCCTTTTTGTTTATTTTTTCTTAAGATTTCCATCTATTTGCTGATGTTAATGACAAGTTCTTGCATGCTGTTTCCTCTTTCCATTAGAAACCTCGGAATATTAATCACCACTGTTTTAGATTCCTAGTATGAACCTTTCGGAATCCCTGCTATAACTGAGTCTGGTTCTAGTACTTCCTCATTCACTTAAAGCTGTGTTTTTTGTCTGTTAATATGACTTATTCAAAGTCATACACGAGGTACTGTGTAGAAGGAGCTGAGGTATATAGGCTTTTCATGTGTTTACTCAACTAGGAGCTATGCTGTGTTTACTGTTTACTCCAGCTATAGATGCCAGAGGCTACAATTTCCTCTTGTGTTTGTTTATTTGTTTCTCCTGTTGTCTTTGTTTTCTCTGGAGACATCTTTTAAAATAATCCCTGGCTATTGCACAGTATCCCTGTTGATGTGGTAGTAGGGTGTCAGGAAGGGGAAGGTTTTATAGCCTTATGGTTATGTCTCATTCTTTTAGTAAGCCTGCACTCCTGGGCTTGCCACATTAACAATTACTTATCAGTCCCCAACCCCCTCCAACAAAGGTGAGACAAAAAAGCCAAAGGGAAGTATAGTTGGACATTTCCTTTCCCCCACATGGAAGGTTAAAGTGGGCTAGAGTTAGGTGCTTCCCATTCCCGGGTGGGTCACTTTCTGTTTTGCTTTCCCAAGTAGCTCATGTTGGTCAGTTTCTAGGAAAATAGTCTCCCTTGGTAGCAGGCCTTCATAAGAAGAACAGAATGCTTTAGGAGTATTTCCAAATAGCTACTTTTTTCCTACCCTGCCTAGAGCATGAAGAACTTTTTCTCTGATCTTCTCTGGAGAACCTGGGAAAGATCCTGGAGGTAAAACTGGAGTGTGTGCCCTCCCCATTCTCCCTCTGTCAGAATTTTTAACTCTGAAGCTTTTCCACACTGACTTCAGTTTTTTGATGAATTTGATAAAAGTTTATATTCAATTTGTTGAGCTTATTTCTTGTTACTAGGCCAAGGGTGAAAACTTTTAAACTTCTTAGCTGCTTGTCTATTTTTTATTTAGAAATAAATTATAGACATCATCATGAGTCTTTAATCCTATATTTGACTATGCATTCTTTTCATACTTTATATAAATATACATAAGCTATGTTCTGCCTTATATGCTGTATTTTTTGGTGCCAATCTCTTATTCTTTTTTGACTTGTATCCTTCCTGTCTTCTCCACTTCTGATACTGTCATTCCTCCTCCCCTTTGTATGTCTGTGTTAAAATGCTCTTTTTTTGTTGTTTGTATAATTATGGGTGAGTTTGCATACCCACACAAATTGGTTTGCAGTATTTAATCAGAAGGTACTCCTTTCCCTAAATATATTGAAAGAAATTTGACATCCTTGCAACTGTCTGCCTTGGATTCAGGTCATATAATGTAGTCATTTTGGTGCCTTGTGCTAGCCATCTAAAATAGGCAAGCACCTATGACAGTTAAATTGTACTGCTGAACAAGTGACATAAAGATGTTCTATTTCCTGATTTTCTTATTAGAGTTTCAATCTATATATAATTTATTCACAAGGCTCTGAATACCTGAACATACACACATGCACACACACAGACATCTATGTATATATCTGTATACACATATATACAAACATATTTGCACATATAAAAGTATATATAAACATACCACATGCAAAATATATCATTACATGTTAATATGTACTTAAAATTGTGCAATCTCTTGTGAAATGTGCATTAACAATTAATTATCCTAACCTCAGCATATACACAATACAAATGTATTGGCACATTTTGAGTCATTTAAAATAAGTGTTATTTCTTATTAAAGATGTTTGTAAAAAGAATCTAATAGAGGAGTTATTTTGATAATTGCATGAAAACTTTAATAACTACCACCTCCCAGAGAAAAGGTTTAGAAACAAAATGATTATTATTATTAAGCCATCTCTAAAGGGAATTCTGGTTTTTTTATAGGTTATATAAGTTGTTTGTTTTGTTTTCAGTTTAAAAGCAAAACAAAATCTGTGTACACCCATGTTCATAGCAGCATGATTCAGATTAACCAAATGGTAGAAGCAACCCATGTCCAAATAAAAATGTATAAGTAAATGCATAAAATGTGGTATATAAATGCACTGGAATATTATTCAGCATGAAAAGGAAAAGTTTTCTAACACGTGGTACCATATAGGTGAATCTTGAAAACAGTATACTTTTGTTAAGTAAACCAATCACTAAAAGTCAATGAATATGGTTCCATTAGTATGAGCTACCTAGGATAGTAAAATTTATAAAGACAGAAAGCAGATTTGTGTTTTCCATGGCCTGAGGGAAGGAGAAATGGGAAGTTATTCTTTAATGAGTACAAAGTATCAGATGAGGATATACATGTACTTAATGTCACTGAACTAAAAACATTTAAATTGATAAATTGTATGTTATTTATATTTTACCACAATAAAAACATTTATCTGTGAAATATTAAAGACTGATGGTTTTGTAGAGATGGAAACTTGAAAATGAACAAAACAGATACTATTTAAAAATAACTAATGGAAACACAAATTTCTTCTTGACTGTGGTGTCATTTATTATTCTGTTCAAAAGTAAAATACAAATCAAATTACCAGTTTTTCCATGTGTTAAGATAGGCACGGTATAAATGTTTTCTTGGCTGTCAGATATGTCCAAGTAAGACCTGTGAGATTTATTAACATTTCACAAATTACTTAGATAAGTTATAATACGTGGAAGTAATTCTTAAATTTAATTTTTATAGCAAGTAATAAAATGTGGTGCTATTGTTCTCAAGCATTATGTAATATGAAGTCAAAATTTGAGTTATTGTGTGTTGTGCATGTGTGTGTGAAAGAGAGAAAGAGATATGGAGTGATCTGATGTAACACATTATTTAAAAAATAACTAAATTTTGTACTTCAGTTTCTGTTATGTTACAGAAGCCCTGGATAAGGCAATATGCTGAAGATTTTAAAGATAGTAATAATCGAAGCTGGAACTCTTTTAATCATATTTTAAACACAGAAATCTTATCTTAAATTCAATCCATATGAAAGATGGGTCCATTTAAGAAAATACATTAAAGTCTAGTCTTTCATTACACTCTTTGTAATGCTTTGAAATCCAATTTGTGTATAACATAGATTTATGACACCACTAAAATTTTGCAATTGAAATAAATAGTCATATTTGAATATTGACACTGATTTTAGCTTTGTGTTTAGGAAGATTTGCCATTTCATTTTGGGACAACAGACAGGCAACTATCACCGCCCATTAGTGACTCTATAGACAAATGTTTTATACTGATGGTGTGTTATTTAATTCAAAATGTCTCTATATGATAAAGGCATGTTTCTTCTTCTCAGCAATCTTTATTCATTTATAGAAATAGTCCAGACTCATACACCTTTAATAGGTGTATGTATCCACAATTTAATGTATGGAATATTAACCAGGTGCTAAATTTAACCTTATATGCACCTCTGTTACTCTATTGACTGAACAAATATTTATTGAGAGGTTTCTGATATATCTCTCACTGCTTTGGCATAAGAAAAACAGCACTGTATACAACGAAGAAAGTACTTGCTCCCATGGAACCTTCATTCTGGTGAAGGGCAGTGCCTGATTGAGAAAATGATCAGTTTTACCACTAGATAGTGTCATCTCAAAATCTAAGTCATAAATTCTGTAGAATGTTTATATTCACTATTCTTCAAAGTCTGTCTATTGCTCTAGATCACAACTATTATTTTCTTATTATTGACCTGGGATTAATGATTTTTTTCTAATTTAGCTTTAATTTAGGTTGTCCTGCAGTTACCTATGACCCTTCATTTTTCTTTAGTATTTTTTCTCATTGTTCAGCAGGTTAAATAATTTACACTTATCTATCTTCGAGGCACCAGATTCTTCCTTCTCCAGTCTTATATCTGCTTTTTGGAATTTATAGTTTATTTTAGTTTGCTTATATTAATCTTATTTGTCATATTTAAAAGTGATTATTTATATTTGATTTATATTTTAAATTTCTATTTCTCTCCTGAGGTTCCTATTTTTAAAATATTACCATTATATTTTATTTTATTTTATTTTTATTTATTTATTTTTTTTTGAGTTGGAGTCTCACTCTGTCGCCCAGACTGGAGTGCAGTGGCCGCTCCTGGCCACCGCAGCCTCCACCTGCTGGGCTCCGGCGATCCTTCCGCCTCAGCCTTCCGAGTAGCCGGAATTACAGGCACGCGCTACCATGCCCAGCTGATTTTTTGATTTATTGTAGAGATGAGGTCTTGCTTGCTCACGCGGGTCTCGAACCCGCGGGCTCAGGCAATCCACTCACCTCAGCCTCCCAAAGGCGCGGGATTACAGGCTGAGCCACCGAGCCCAGCTTTTATCTTATTTCTTTAAGACTTCTCTTCTTTAGGATAAAAGTTCCCATATTGACTATGTTCATGTAAACTGGCTAACAGACCCTTAACCTTTTTAGTTGGCTATCTTTGGAAATGTGCCAGTTTGTTAATGAACCTTTTAAACGGCAGCAGCCACAATAATCTAGAGTTGGTCTAACTCATGCAGAATATGTCAAATAAGGTATATACTGTGGCACCATCCATCAAACCTTGAAGTGTCATAAAGAATAAACCTTTAAATTTCAGACTGTACCATAACAGAAACAAATTTCTTGATAACATAAAATAAATAATTAGCTGAATTTTTGCAGGGCTATTACTTTCATGCCTAGATTTCTGTTGTACCAGTATTGAATCGGTTCTCCTTGGTGCAAAAGACAGAGGAAAATATATTTTCCTTTTGCAAAACCAAATTTATCTTCACTTTCTCACCTCTCCGACTACAATGCTGCACATACTTCTAGAGTTCCTCAACCTATTTATTTTATTTCCATCTTCTTTCACCTCACCTGGGTCTATTCTGTGGCCCTGAATAAACTTTGTTTTGTAGACTTGTTTTAGAAGAAACAGTGGAAGCCTTTGCAGGATTTACAAATCTGTCAAAGTGAGTTGGTAACCCCTGAAAGACATAACAAAAATGACAACTGACTCTATTCTAACTAACACATCTAAAAACCTGAAATTCATCCAGATATAAATGGGAACTATTCTCTTATGAGGACTTCATTCCATGTCCTGGAATTCTACAGTTAGAAGAAATTTGGAAAGATCATCTAGTTTGTTTTCATAGACTTCATATAGATGATCTTCTACCTGCATCAGGACAGAAGAACATTCATTCTTACATCTTCACAATTTTTGGAAAGGTATCCTAAAGCAACTTTATTCTTAATTTAAGACCATTTTCATTCAGACCTTTGTGGAGAACAAAGTGTTCAACACTCTTTATGAAAGCACACTCTCAGATTCTGGGAAAATGGTAGTTCTGGTGAATGAACTTCTAAATTATCAACAGCAGAGAACTTAGAAAATATTGTTTCCAGGAATTCTTAAATAATCTACAAGAAAACAAGCTTTGAACAACAAAAATAACCAGAGCTACAGTAACATACAGACTGGTAGTGAGAATTAAATATGTACCTATATACAAAATTAAGAATAAATGAAAGTTAAGAGGAAGCAATTGTAGTAAAACATAGTAATAGGATCTGGCAATATAGATAGGGTACAACCTTAAAATAATGGGGAGATATTACAGATAGCATATGCAGCATTTTTTTCCGTGCTTTTCAGTAGTCATAATTAATAATAGTGGCAATAGTATTATTACTTTGAGACTGTTTCATGAGTATTTTGGGATAAAGCAAATGAGCAACTATGGGGCATTATATTTATATTAACCTCTGTGTCTTGGAGAATGAGAATTCTTGATACGGAAGAAAGGAGTTAGAGATTTAATATTTAAAAAAATTAAGTAAAAGAAGTATAGTCCTGAATTTAAATTCAATAAATTCAAATTTTGGATTATGAACTCAAGAAAAAAAAATGTTATCTGAGGAGGATGGGGAATGAATTCATTCTCTTGAAAACTGGTTAAAGAAAAAATTAAAATCAATCACATTTCCTGCCATTTATATATGAATTGTACCTTTGAGAAACCAATTATTAGATAAGGAGTAGTGTCTCTGTGCAAAACTATTCCAGCTAATAAATTTAACACAACATTATCAACATTTTACAATTAGCAATGAATACAATTATGAAATCAAATATTATACACTTCCTGATTTAAAATCTCTGGTTACCATCTATGGCCTTGACAAAGGGATTAAATCTAAATCTGATGAAGCTTCTGTATCTAACTATCAATTTGTAGAAAATACAAAGATAAAAACAACAACATAAACTCTTCCATGATTCTGCAATCAGCAAAATACAGATTAAATGGCTTGAGTTTTTCCATAGATAAATTACATATAAGGAAAAGAAAGAGTTAGAGGAGGACCGTGAGTGATATAACTATGAAGAAATGCAAGCAAGATATTTTTATAAAAATCAAGACAATGATTACTTTTTGGAGGTAAGAAGGTAGGAGATTGTAATTTGAATGAGGCACTTGAAGGGACTTCTTGGGTGGCTAACAAAGTTTGATTTTTTGACCTAGCTAGAGGTTGCAAGAGTGTTTGCCTTATAATAAAGTAAGCTATAAATTTGTGTTATATAATTTTTGCATCATTGTTTTATTTTTATAATAAAAAGGTAAAAAGAAACTAAGGCAAGTATATCCTTATATTTTTAAGGAATGTTCTCTTTTTCTTCCCTGTTTAATAATTCAAATTTCTGTAACATATATTTATGGAAACTGATTTATCACCCATTACATTTTCTTGTTCTTCTTACAATTCCCAGATTCTTCTACATTCATTTGGAAATAGATCACAACTGTATATGTTTATAGTTCAAATGACGTGAATACAGCAAGAGATTAAATTCTCCACTTATTATTATCTACTACATTCTATGTTTTAGAGCTAGTCAAGTGAAATTCATAGTGCATGCTAATCCACAAGCAATTGCTAGTCCACAAAGAGATGAGTACAAAAGTTGAGTGAATATTTAGAAATTATAGCCACATTACAGAATTATATCTGTTTAGTAAAATAATGAGATATATGGGCTTAGATTTTAAATGTTTTTACAACTTTTCTGCTTTTAGAAATATACCAAAAGAATCTAGAAGGTAACATTTTTCATATAATTCATTTTTACAATATTTTACAATTATGCATATGCACAATAGGTTGCCAAAAAAACTACCCATTTCTCTATCACAGATAATTGAGAAGCACTCCTTTAGAGGTTCTACTTACATGGTATTCATTGCTGTTTTGTCAGGTTTGAGAGACCTCAAGTGACATTTATTTGGTCCAGATAATGGCTGTCTTAGTACACTTGTACTGCTATAACAAAATTCTAGAAATTGGGTAACTCATAAAGATCAGAAATTTTTGTTCTAGGGTGGCAGTTCTTGGCTGTCCTCAGTTCTGGAGGCTGGGAAGTTCAAGATCAAGGTGCCAGCAGTTTGGGTGTGTGGTGAGGGCTGTTCTCTGCTTCCAAGATAGTGCCTTATTGTTGCAACCTACACAGGGAACAAACACTGAGTACTCACATGGCTTAAGGAATTTAAGACCGAAAAGAGATTAAACTAGATCACCTCATCCCTTCTATAAATCACTAATCTAATCATGAAGACAGAGCCATCATGCTCAATAATTTCTCAAACAAACCTCCACCCCCTAATACCATCACGTAACACAATGAAGATTACACTTTCAACATAAATTTTGGGAAAACATATTCAAACCATAACAAAGGCAAATATCTGTCTCATTATTATGCAAGCAAATCTTAATCAAGTCAGAAAAATTGTAAGACATCCCTTGTCAATTGCTGTTTTAAAAGAACACATTTTAGCTTGTATGATATAAGCATTTTTATGTCTGAAAACAATGAGAATGTTTAAAATACAAGTCATGATGAAGTTCATGCACCTTTAATTTTACAGCTCTTGACATGTTTTAAATGTGCATCTTGGAGGTATTATGTGAAAGAAAAGGAGGCCAGAAAAGCATTTTTATGATATTAATGCAATGCCTCCAGGCATTTTACGACTATTTTTCTAATTTAAAAAGCAGGATATTTTATTGTAAATACATTGGACTATGCAAATGAAATAAAGAAAAATATGTCATATAAACATACTACTTGATGGTAATCACACTTAATATTTTTGTGTATGTACTTCTAGTCTCAACCTTTCTCACCCATCTGTCTCTACATCCACCCACAATCCCCCACATTTCACACGAATATGTATATAGAATTCACAAATATCATTTTTTAAATATAGGGATTACATTTTTAAAAATAATTTATTAGTTTCAATAGACAGCTATTATTTAATCATTCACCCTATGTACAGTCTCACTTTTCACCAAGTGGCTTCCCTTGCATAAAAGCCTTACTAACAAATGTCAACTTAATTGAAGATTTTGTAGAGAAACTAAAAGAGAGTTTATACCACAGCCCTACATTCCTCTGTCTCCCTGACTCCTACCCCCAAAGAACACACATATAGAGCAAATAATTTAAAACTTATTTTAGACATTTTTGTTCTTTAAATTCCCCTCTTGGTCAAGCTCAGAATAAGTATATATAATTTTTCTTCCTGCACTTCCTTACTAGAACGTTTATTTCCTTCCAGGATTTTTCCAACATTTTTTCACCTGCTGCACATGTGCTTTGCAAGATAATTCAGTTCTGTCTCAGCTGCAACCACAGTTATCATATCATTTTCGTCAAGGTACTCAGTAAAGCAAAAGGTTTCCAGTTAACATGACTCAGCATCTTCCCAAAGGCAATAAAGTTTAGAAATAAGGTTTATTTTTATGCCGTTTTTCATTTAGAATCTTAGCATTTCCATGATTATGTCATTTTGACCACACTATTCCTAATTCCTAAATATTATATCTGTCTTTGAATGTGCTATAATTTATTTGACTAAATTATTATAGTAGGTCATTTGTTTATAATTTTTATTATGAAAAACGTTGCACTGAATATACTTTAGATAAATCTTTGAGAACATCTCTGATTATTTGCCTAATTAAATTTCTGGTTAAAAGACCACTGAAGGCTTTTAAAATTTCTTTTAGAAGTTTTTGGCTAGTTTTTATATTACCATTAGTAGTATATATGAGTAGTAATTATTCTGTAACCTTACCAAGAATTGTACTATCAAGTAAACATATGTTGCTAATTTTATAGATTAAAAAATCTTACCTTCTTATTTTTATTTGCATTTATATGATTAAGAGTGAGTTGTCACTTTTTATCTATTTGTCCAACACATTTTAATTGGTTTATCTTCTACCTTCTTCTGCCCAATTCAAAGAAAACAAAAAGCAAATATGCTTCACTGAGATTATCACCAGCAATAGCTCAGAGTTCAAATGTGAGAAGGAGACAGCTCCTAGGACCACAAACAAGTTAAAAACAAAAATCTCTGAGTATATGGTAAGAGAATGTACTTACTTATCCATGATGCTCCTCTCCCAAGTTAGCCTGGTACCAAGCCCATGGAAATTTTTTTCTTAATTCATGATTTCTTTACTGAAAGAAATGAGATCAAAGTGGACAACAACCTTCCACACAATCTCAGGCTCACTGACAGGAATTCAGTCCCTGCTTCAACCCACAGGAAGCCTTGTGAGTGCCTGAAGGGAGAAATATCCCTCAGAAGAGAGTCAAAGACAAACAGAGAAATGAGATGACTGCTTCTAGCCCTGGAAACTCTGATCTATAGCTCAGCCAGAGGAAATGCCAAATCAGAGTCTGTTGAGCAGAACAACTCTGTAGAAACTTCATACCACAGACTCTCTCCAGCATAAACTCCTAACCAGCATTTCCACACTACTGGGGTATCCTCTTTGAGACTTTCCCCATTTGGGAAGAGCAAAACTCTGATTTCCCACTAGCAACAAGGCCAAGCTGAGCTTAATGCACTAACCACTTCTAAAGAGGAGGCAGTAACCCAGTGGGTGGAAAAAAATAGACTATCTAAACAGGCTAATCACAAAGAAACATTATTCACAACAGCAAAAACATGGCACCAATCATGCTGTCCATCAAAAGTGGACTGGATTTTAAAAAGGTGGTACATAAACACAATGGAATACTACACAGTCATAAAGAAGGACAAAATTATGAACTTCACAGCAACTTGGAAGGATTAAGAGTATAATTCTCAGTGACCTATCACAGAAACAAAGAACTGAGTACCACGTGTTCTCACTCATAAGTGGACCCTGAACAATTATCATAACACTACAAGAAAGTGATTGGCAGTAGCGGAAAACTGCCAGTGAGTGTGGGGGACACATTTCATCAATAAAGGTACCTGATCTCAAACCAGGTGAAATGGGGATCAAAGTGAGGCCCAAACTTTACCGGTACAATGACCATTTGTATACCTAACCCTGAATTGTACCCCACATCTTAAAAAAAAAGGAAACCAGTGAAGACTGGAATAAATAACTAACCCTTCAATGCAAAGACATAGACATACATAAACTAAGTGATGATAACAGGAAATGATGATCTCCTTAAATGGACAAAGTAAAGAACCAGTGACTGACACTAAGGTGATTTTAATATGTAAGCACTCTGACCAAGAATTCAAAATAGCAGTTTTAAGAAAACTCACAGATCTCTGAGGTTATGCAGAAAAACAGTGCAAAACAGTATCACACAAATTTAACTAAGAGAGTGAAATAATTTTTTAAAAATCAAAATCT
>CAUYQG010011227.1:0-15309 GCA_963574415.1 Tarsius wallacei
AGCTCCCTAGAGGCAACTACTCAGATTTGTCTCCCCCTCAGACGTCAGCCCAGTGCTGGATGGATAGTAATTAATACAGGATCTTCAGTGTTATTCCAAGTGATATTGGAGCCTGAGGCAAAGGAAAAAATATATACCTATATATGAGATTTTATGTATTTTTGAAGGGTTATTTTTTGTTTGTTTGTTTACCAGAAATAGCTTTTGAAAATATTATTGATGTGTTTGCTTTCATTAAATTCAGGAAAGTGAAGTGAAAATCAATTCTTTTGGGGTATAAACACAATATTTAAGCTTCAGATAATGATATGAGTTTTAATATACCTATTTTGAATTTTTCAATTTTTTTCCAACTACTTTGCTTTCTATTGTGTGAAATCAGTGTCCTGTTTCTTCTGTCTGGCTTGACAAATTCGTCCAGAAAACATGTATTAATTACTATCCATCCAGCACTGGGCTGACGTCTGAGGGGGAGACAAATCTGAGTAGTTGCCTCTAGGGAGCTCATAGTCTACTAAGAGAATTATAACAAGAAAGTCATCAAATGTGAGACAGAATGTGATAAATGTCACAAAAGGAGTTCAGACAATGCACTCCAGTGTTTCAGAAGAGGGAGGGGCTGCCATTGGTCATCAGCTAGAGAAGACTTGTGAAAGAATGGTATTTCTGTTGAAAACAGAATGTACCAACACCTCTGGTCTGAAAGAGGCAGAGCCACTGGCAGCAGCCTAGAATGTGAGTAGAGGGAACTAGAGGGAGATGAGATGGGCTAGGTAGGAAGGCCCAGAAATGAAGACTCATAAGGTAGTGGAGGATGGTTTCTGGAGTCAGGTAATTCTGGGTTCAAATCCCAACTCCATCACTTCCTTGCTGGGCAAATCATTTTGACTCATTTTGTTTACTTATGAAGTGGGAGTGTGCTGGCTATTCTCTGAAGGCCCCTTCAGGTCCATTCTCCGTCCTTCTCTACCCTGCTCTGTGATCTTGTACTGTGTCAATGAGCTCCCATCACCCTAGTTTCTGGTTGGGCTGGCCAGTGGGAGGGACTAACAGGAGCCAGGAGATCAGAAGAGTGAGGTCAGGGTATTCATTCACTTGCCTTTTTCCTTCTTTCATGGCTGCAGATTGGCAGCATCCCTCTCTCCACAGCCACACCCAGCTTCTTTTGGGCACAGATGTCCTAAGCCACATCTCTTTTGCACCCTAGCCTAGAGGTGGTAAAAGTTCCAGGCTGATGCTTGGTTAGCCCGACCCTATCCGAACCTTTGTAAATAGTCTTTTCATTAAATTCTCCTTATTTGCCTGTTCTGAATGTATCTTCTCTTTTCTGACAGTACTTGGCAAATAGTAAGTGCTTAATAAACATTAGCTAGTATATTATACTACCTAGATGAAACCTTTGATGGTGATGTCTCCTGCTGGAAGTCTCCATCCAGATAGCCTTTGCAGAGGTCTGCCCTGGGCAAGCCTATGTGTCAGCAAAACAGAACAAAGGATTCTCACTTCAAAGTCAACAGCTGTGCCAGGATAAATGTCAGGACTGGCTTCCCCAACAGGTTGGCTCTGTGATGCCTGCCAGATCATTATTCTAGGCAATTTCTCCTGCCATAGCCCCCTGTGATGGGGTCTGTCACATGGTAACCTCATTCAAAGGCTTCAGTGAGCAGTGTACCGACATGCATTACAAGTGACTGTGTATCCTTTTTTGGTTTGTGTTTCTGTCTTTGGATTCATGCAGATCAGCCACTCAATGAACTCACAGTCTATCAAATGAAGACTTTGGCTGAGGCTCCCTCGAACCCTTTCATATTCACATATTATGAGACTCAATGTGAGAATGCAGCACTGTCAGGATCTCAACTATGGGACCATTGGGCATTCTATCAGGGAATGCCCTGGATGGATTTTTATGCTGTGTTGATCAATCAATGGAGAGGAGTTTTATTTCTGAGAACATTGTTGTATAAAGCCATAATTCAAAGCTTTGGGAGAGATATTACGTTGTTTTCCTTATCTCCCCTAAAGATGCCAGAAATCCCAATTCTGTCCCCTCTTCCTTTATTGTTGATGTCATTGCTGAAGATGCTGTTTAGAGAATGATGCCTCTGATTTATCCTGTAAGTTTATAAAAGCTACAAATGCTGCTCTGGGAACATAAGCATCAATTCTTCTGGGAAATTTTATGGTTGCCTATGAGATGTGTACTTAATACCTACTACACATTGATTCTGAGAGACTCCTTATTTAATATTGGTGTGTATGCTGTAATTACTTCTCATTAAAGCAGAGCACAGAGGCCATGGAGTATTGGGAAAAGTGAGAAGAAAATAATGGCACAGAGGAACTAAGCCACAAACAAGGGGGGGGGGTATGCAAATTTCACATGAACTAGCCCCACCACCCTAAACTCTCCATTTAAATAACAGAATCCAACCTTACAGATAAAATGCTTAGAGAATCTGGCAGGTCCTGCCCTGGAGAAACCACATAGACCTTACCTATTGCTATTTCAACTTATGCAAACAGTCCAGGGTGCCATATGATGCTGCCACTGCTGTGATGGAAGGAAGGACCAAATGCAATCAAGGCATGGAAACTGCATTTCCTCCCTTCCTCTATTCTCCTGGTAGAGGCGGAAGAAGAAAACAGCCAAAAGGTGAAGAAAGCAATAGCAAAGCTTGGAGAGAGGACAGACAATGTCCTGACAGTCTGAGGAGCAAAACCATGGCTTCACTGCCATTGCCCCACCTGCCTGCGGGGAAGTCTAGGTAGGCTGTATTTGTGCCGTATCTTGACTTTCAGGGCTTTGTGGCTTTCCAGCTTTCTGGGAGGACCTCCATTTCTATCTCCAGAGACAAAGACAAGGCCTTGGGGTTGGCACTAACACTTCTCTAGCAATTACAATTCCTCCTCAAGTCCATTTGAAAAACTGATAACTACACACATGATTTGAAGTGCAGGCGTATGAAAAGTAAATAGTCCCTTAATTCTAGGGAAGGGAGTACTGTTCAAATAGAATGCATACTGTTCAAAAGCATCCAGCTGATCTACAGTATCATTAAAATTCCACTTTAGCCGATCACTGCCTCAGTATTATGTTTTTCCAGCGAGGCCCCTTTGTTTGCTGTGTCACGATGTCCTCCTTCCACTGTTTGTTCCCTTTCTGGAGTTGATAAACTTGAATTTTAATACATGCTTCACTGCTACACAGGTTTAGAACCACAACCATGTTTTTACCACTTTCACTTATTTTTATTGTGAATTGAAACAACTCTACTGAAAAAAAGACTCAGACCCTCATGCACATTCAATTCTATTTGTGTCACTCTATGCTCCCTTATGATCTTGGCTGAGGTACAGACTGGGTTCCTGCAGGGCTGCAGCAATGTGTACACACTGTTTCACTTAACATTATCGTGTATACACATTTCCATAGATCAACAAAATCCACATACTTGTCATCTTTAATGGCCATGGAGAATTCCACTGTGGAACCGCAGCACTTCAGAAGACATCATATTTGCATGTTTTCCTGGTTGTGGGTGGCACTTCAAAATGTGCTAGCTGTAAAGAGGGCTTTGCTTCACTCTGGCCACAAATCAATAGCAAGATACAATACGAATTAAGTCACATTGGAACTAAACTTCACCAAGTTGAATTTAATTAGTATATATTGTTGCAGCATAGTCTGTTCTCTGTTGGATTAGGCTCCTGATGTTTACAGGTTCCAGTGATTATTCACTCAGTGAAGTATAGAAGAAGGGATTTGAAACAAACCTCAGCTATTTTGGACTGTGGTTCTAAGCGAGCTTGATTCATTCCTCTTCACAACCCCTACATTCTATTGGGTTTCTCTGCTTGGGTCCTATACAGTCATACAACAGGGAACTGGATTTGCAATGCTTTCCTCCAAGAGTTCGTGCCATTCTAATGTCCTAGCTATTTGGTCTGACAAAGCTTTCTGGACTTTTAAGTCCTGTGAAATAGCTGTGCTATAAGCTGGCAAGATACCACAGTACTTTATTCATGTTGCTGCTGGTTAGTCTAAAGATAGTCTAGGAGTAGTTTGCTACTGGCATCATGGTGTTTTTTACTTTAAGGGAGCAATTTTCATTTTCAGAATCTATTTGTTTTGTATCCCTTGCCAATTGGAGTTGGTACTGGATTCATTTTCCTCTCAGTGAGAAGTATATGGTCTCCTTCTGAGGACAGACTAGTCCTCTGGGCATAATCATTTAAGGCTGTTCAAAACCTTTTGACTTACCTACCTGTTTCAGCCAAGTTCACCTTGGGGATATTAAGCTTCCTATCTATGACAGATTTTAGTGCAGTAACAAGATCTCTACCATCTTGAAGTAGCCAGGAGACAGACTTTATCATTTGCAAGGCAGGTCAGGTGGATGAGGGAGACCATTGATGGTTTGTTCAAAAGAAACTGCATAGTAGCCAGAAGCAGCCCTGTGTCCGTGGTAACTTTCACTTCAGAGCAGTGGAAGCACCTGATGGCAGCAGTTCCCTGTGCTGAGAGTAGCTCCAAAGAATGTCAGCCCCACAGTCATCCCAGGCAGCTTTCTTTATGCCTGGTACTCTGAGGGAGCCAGGAAACCTATTGTGGAAAGCTTGGTGTCCTGTCTTAAGATGAAACTCCTGACAGACTGTCACCAGGACAGCCACTTTTTCCCACAGGCTTTACCAAGTTCTCCAGGCTTATATGTGATAGCTTCTTGTGACAACTGGCTCACACTGACAAGTTATCTGACTAGAGTTAGGGACACATCCTATGGGAAGATTACAGAAATAAGTAAACTGACCTATATGAAAACCAAGCCCATGAACTTAGCCTCCTTTTAAACTATAGTCCAACTAGTTGAACTTACCAGCTATTGCTTACAAAGCCATCCCTTCTACTGGAAAAAGCAATTCATTCACATTTCCTACTGATAACAGGATATAATAAACCAGTACAGTGCGTGGTCCAGGAAATTGGTCTCTGAAAGTCTGAAGAGGCAGTAACTAGCATGGTAGTCCTTTGGATATTTTAAGAAGCTGTTTTGCACGCATAAGAACCTTGCACTAACAAGGTTTCATTCTTAGTTTGTCTATCAATTCATGATTTCATTATTTAATGGTTCATTCATTCATTCACTTACCAAATATTTATTATCTCATGTGTACCAGGCATTGCACTAGGCTTGGAGGCTGCAAAAATAAATAAGGTGACCAGGCACGGTGGCTCAAGCCTGTAATCCCAGCACTTTGTGGGGGCCGAGGGGAGAGGATTGCCTGAGCCCAGGATTCAAGACCAGCCGGGGCAACTTGAAAAGACCTTGTCTCTACAATAAATGAAATAAATTAGCCAGGCATGGTAACGTGCACCTGTAGTGCCGGCTACTTGGAAAGCTGAGATGGAAGGATGACCTGAGCCCAGCAGGTCGACGCTGGGGTGGCCATAAGTGTGCCACTGCACTCCAGTCTGGGTGATGGAGTGAGACTCTGACTCAAATAAACAAACAAACAAACAAACAAATTAATAAGGCAGTTTCTATTCTAGAGTGCCTCACATGTAAATTAATACTACCACTACTAACAATTATAATTGCTAATTATTATCATGACTATAGGATGATAACATAATAAATGCTAAAACCAAGGCATATACGTGTACTATGGAGTATTTAATTCAGATGAAGTATTTAATTCAGTCTTGGGGTAGGGGATGGTCAGACAGAATGTCATAGACTTGGGGTTAAAGACTGTGTAGGAGTTCACCAGACAAAGAATGATGAGGATTCATCAGGTTATTGAGATCAAACAATTTTTCATTTTAATGCAAAAAATGGAAGAAAATTTCCTATATAAAGAAAATAGGGCCAGGCTCGGTGGCTCAGCCTGTAATCCCAGCACTTTGGGAGACCGGGGAGAGTGAGACCAGCCCGGGCAACTTGGCAAGACCTCGTCTCTACAATAATTTTTTTAAAAAATTAGCTGGGTGTGATCGCATGCACCTGTAGTTCCGGCTCCTTCGAAGGCTGAGACAGAAGGGCCACAGAGCCCAGGTCGATGCTGGGGTGGCCGTGAGCATGCCACTACACTCCAGCCTGGGCAATGGAGTAAGACTCCAACTCAAAAAAAGAAAAGAGAAAATAGGTTCATATTTTTCCAAACTTCATTTCCATCTATTTTCATTCACTCACCCATGAATTCAGTATTTATTGAGTATACATTATGTGCTATGTACTATTCTAGGCACTGAGAATGCAGCTCTACAGAAACAGACACAAACCCCTGACCTCCTGAAGCTTACTTTCTATTATCTTCACAATAAGGAAGTGAACAAAATATATACTATAGCAGAGAGTAATTACTTATCTGGAGAAAGAGTAGGAAAGTGACATAGGGGATGGGGCACCCGCCCTTGAGTAAGGTGGTAAGGACAGACCTTGCTGACAAGGTAGCATTTAACATAAGGGGACAGGTCATAAGGCTATGTGTAAAGAGTGTTCCAGGTAGGCCACTCAGTATGGCTAAAGCAGGTGGAGGGGGTTGTCGGTAAAAGGAAATGAGATCAGAGAGGTAACAGCAGGTCAGACTGTGGAGAACCTTGTAAAATATACTAAGGTATCTGGCTTTTACTCTGAGACAAGAAGCCATTGGAAACAATAAAATCATGGATGCTGGTTGTAAATTCCACTCTCAGGCTTTTGGGGAACTCCTGCAATGAAATAAGCATTGCTATTCTCCAGTATAAACAATAAAATGTATTTTTAAAAGTTTTTTTGGGCAATAAATGAGTTTAAAATTTCCTTTAAAAAACTTTTATGAAGTTAAAAATTAAGAGGTTTTCATTAAATTCATCTTTTTAGAATATTTTCTTCTGTAACCGTTTTTAAAATTTATTACGATTTCCTCCAGATTCTAATGTTCCCTATACTCACCCATTCACCCCACTTTTAGAAGGCGTTGAGAGTGAGATTCCAGATGGATTGATAAGGGTGAGGAAAGGGCAGAGGGGAATGCACCAATGGAATGTCAGGGAGTCGTTGTTGGGGGATCTTGAAAGATAAAACTCTTGTGAAAGAATCCTTCAAGCTCCTTCAGACTTCTGGAAAATACTCATGGTGATAGTTTTTTTTGAGACAGGGTCTCCCTCTTTGGCCCAGACTGTGCAGTGGCACAATCATATCTCACTGCAGCCTTCAACTCCTGGGCCCAAGAATCCTCCCACCTCAGCCTTCCAAGTAGCTCGGACTACAGGAGCATGCCACTACACCTGGCTATTTTTATTTTTATTTAATAGAAACAGGGTCTCGCTTTATTGCCCAGGCTGATCTCAAACTCCTGGCCTCAAGTCATCTTCCTGCCTTGGCCTCCCAAAGTGCTGGGATTACAGGCGTGAGCCATTGTATTCTCACCCCCATGATAAGAATTTTAAATAAATAGTCAATGAGGTAGATAATTGCAAGATCCTATCCTTGAAGACTGTGATTGCCTAAAATGTAGTAACACTAACTAACATGGATTTCAGCAGGCTTAAACAAATAAAAAAGAATGTAAAATGTAGTTAAGTATTTGCATTTGGCCTTTCCTAAAAGAACAGTTTACAGAAGTGGCAGTTCTCTTCTGGGTATTCCTCTAAATGGCCACTGAGTGGCAGTCCAGGTAAAATTATCACAGAACACAACCTTATTGAATAGATATTTCTTAAATGGAACGAATACAATGCTGAGTATGAAAACATTTTCTGCCTCTGCACTCTTAAGTTCTCCGGGTCCTTCCATGGACCCACTGGAGACAAAGACAGGGTCATTTGTCAGTGGCCCACCATTAGCAAAGGCCACACATCTTTCATGGCCCCTCCAAGAACTGTGAGAGGGTATTGTAGTCAAGTATATGTGTAAGTTTACATGTGTGGGTCATGCACATTAATCTGCCGGTGCTGTTCAAATGGCACCCAGCGAATTTCTCGTTTAGCTGCATTGTGTACTCTTTAAACAGGACTAAACCAATTTGGGAATGCAGTCCTATACAGCAATTTGGTGGGGTGGTAGTGAGAGAGAAGGGAAAGAAATATGGCTGCCAACATTTAATAGTTGAGATGGAAATAGCAGGGGCTGGGAGGTGGCAGGGTGGGGGCTGGAATGGAAACTATTGAAATGTATTGTTACTTATTTCTAGAAGTTAAGGCTACTCCCTGGTTCGTTAGATGACCCCCGACACCCTATTAAAATTGCTATGTCCTAGTGCTTTTATCTATGAATGCCAATCAAATGCAAGCATTCCAAGAAGTTCTATCCTTGGTCCTTTTCTCTTCTTCTTCTATAGTCTTTCCCTTAGTGCTTATTTATTTATTTACTTACTTTCTTACTTACTTGTTTATTTATTAACTCTTTATTTTGGGGAAGGTTTACCTAACTCCAGCCCTGGCCAACTTGTTGTAAGATATCTTATCTGAATGTCTTCACAGACATCTCAACCAATATAAGACCTGTTATGAGTTGAATTGTGTCTCCTCAAAATTCGTATGTTGAAGTCCTAGCCCCTAGTACCTCACAATGTGACTGTATTTGGAGAAAGGATCATTATACAGGTAATCAAGGTAAAAGGTGGTCATATGAGTGGGTCCTAATCCAATATGACTGTCTTTATAAGAAAAAGAGATTAGGGCAGAGACACACCAGAGGGAAGACCACGTAAAGACACAGGGAGAAGACAACTATCAACAAGCCAAGGAGAGAGGCCTCAAAAGAAACCAACACTGTCAACACTTTCATCTCAGACTTCCAGCTCCCAGAACTGTGAGAAAGTAAATTTCTGTTGTTTAAGCCATGCAATCTGTGGTATTTTGCTATGGAAGCCCTAGCAAACTAATACAAGCCCCAGAACCAACTCAATTTTCCTATTTCTTAGTTGATGGCATTTCTATTTACATTAAGCATTTTACCCAGGCAGAGTCATCTCAGTGCTCTTCATCTTCTCCCTCCAACTCTCTTGCTACTCCCACATAATAGGATCCTAAGATCTATCAATTCAGTCACTGAAATGTCTTCTGAATCCATCTTTTCCATTCAGTTCCCATTTCCACTGTCTTAATTCAATCCTCCGTATTTTCCATCTGAACTATGCAATAGCTTGTTAAAACATGTTTTGACCTCTATCACTCCCCTCCCCCATCTGTTATTTAGCTCTACTATCAATTGGTACCTTAGATGGGAGGAACAATGGCATGATTGGGCGCTCATGGGAATAACTCAGTGGAAAGAAAAAAATAATGACTCAGGGAAGAGGTGGTTGAATTTATGCCCTAATGGCGTGGTGCAAGTGAGATGGGACGGGATCTAGGACAAAGTAAATTAGCACACACGAGTGGCCATGGATTGGAACACAGCTTATCTATAGTAACAGGAGAGAAGGTAGAGAATATGATACAGGGGTAGATAGTGTTGTAGATTTGGTGGTGGTTGCATGTAGAAGTTTTCTTCTGATGGTTTTTATTTTCTCAGTGGAAGAGGAAGCAAAGTCATCAACCAGTCACCAGAGAGGGAGAATAGTAAGAATGAGTAGTAGGTTTGAGAAGAACAGAGAAGGTATGAAATCATGATCTATGAGCGTAGGAAAGTAACTGGCCTGGGGAAAGGTAGCATGATGCTGGGAAGTACTCCAGGTTCACTGGAGGTTTGTGGTCTTGGAGATAAAGTGAGAGCAGGCAAAAGAGTTGGGGGGTTTCCTCCAATTACAATGAGCTGCATAGGTGCAGGTCCTGTGCTGGTGGAGAGAAGGATTTAACCAGGTTGGGGCTTTGTCAGGTGAGAATAACAAAGAAAGATGGAGACAAGGGAATAGAGTGTGTAAGCAAGGGAATACCGTAAGATAAGCCATATAATTTAATGCCAGGAGGGAAGTGATTCGAGGGGCTAAGGATCAATGAAAAGATAGTAAGACCAATAGACTTTAAGGCCCTGTGAGGTTGAGGGATTGTTAGAGTTGGGAGTCTTAGAATAAGTGAGCTGGAAAATTAGGAGATGACACCCAGAGTGGGAGGCTTGAAATAGATTCTGGTGGAAAGTGTTGGTGGTGAAAGAGTAAAAGGGTGAAGTAGCATGAAGGACACAATCATTGGTGGGGAGGAATTCAAGGACTTGAGAAGTCAGGATGTGGGACCACTTATGTGTATACTAAGATCACTGAGAATGATGATAGGTCTAGAGTTTTAGAGGGCTAGTGAGACCAGAGCTAAAATCCAGATCAGAAATATGTAGTTTGGGCACTTTGTAAAAGATAGGAAAGAAAGCTAACTACTAGTGCTGGCTATGAAAGAGAAGAAATGAAAGGAGTCTAAAAAGGTGATGATTCTTTTGCAGTACACAGAGGTTTTGTGAGGGAAATTACATACTACAGTGATATTGGGAATTTCAAGGGCCTCCGTACAGCTGTATAGAAGAAAGACAAGTCTGCATATTATTTGCAAACACTTTTGCTCTAGATAGGCAAAACATGTTTTCACATACATACCCACCCCCAGCAATGTGTGCTGTTTGCAAATAAAGTACAAAAACAAACATTTGCTTGATGCCAAGAAAATAAAAACCACAAATATTTGGTTCTTCTCTACACCTTATAACAGTAGGTTTCCCCCTTAAGGAGATTAGGATAAAACTAGCATTTTTTTTTGTCTTGTCAAGCCTATTAAAATAGGATCCTACCTGTACGGGAAAAAAAAAAAAATCTCACAAAAGTCAAAGAAAGATTTAGGTCAGATGGATGAGGACTTTAATTATCAGTTGTGCACATTTTCAGCCTTTTGTGAAATCCCCAGGCTGCCTGCCCCAGGTAACTACTCTATTATTGAAGTGACTTAGAAAGGCCCTCTTCAGTGGGAAATTATAATTGAAAGTGTCACTTATCCTAAACTTTTATCCAAAAAGACAAGATCCTGGGTAGAAAGCCAAAAACTCCTTATAGTTAGAATATTTTTTTAAATACTAAAACAAGGAAGCATGCTTTGGTGTAAGTTTAATATTCAGGGTTCTCTTGAGAAAATTTTTTTTTAAATAGGGCAAATAATAGATACTTTATTTTAATAATATATTTGTGGAAATCTCTAAAGTTCCTTCCAGCCCTAAAATATTGTGATTTTAGGTCTGATGAAACTATTTTAAAGGGCTCACTCAAGGGACAACTACAAATGAGATATTTTAGGGGAATTTTTAATGATCAATTGGTTTGTATTGTAAGAAATATAAGACCACAACTTGAACTAATTTGGTATCCACCACAAGCTCTATCAGTAAGTTAGACCTATAGAATTTCATTTATGTAATCTCCTTGTTGAAGAGATACTGAAGAGTAATGAAGTTGGGGGACATTCTCAGATAAACAAAACCTAAGAGAGTTCATTGCCACTAGACCTCAGCTGAAAGAAATGCTAAAGAGAGTCCCTTAGGTCGAAGCAAAAGGATGCTAGACAGTAATTCATAGCCAAGTGAGGATATAAAGATATCCAGTAAAAGCAAATATAAAATCCAGTTTTATTATATTTTAGTTAATAACGCCACTTTGTATTTTCCATGGAAGTTAAAAGATAATTGTATAAAATTTATAAATCTATATTAATGGGCACACAATGTATAAATATGTAATTTGTGATATCATATGATGGGACAGAGTTGTATAAGAGTAGAGTTGTATGTAATTTAGATTAAGTGGGCATCAATTCAAAATAAGTTTTTATAACTTTAGGATATTATATATGGTCCCATGGTAACTACAGAGAAAATATCTATAGAATATACACAAAAGGAAATGAGAAGGGAATCAAGATATGTCACTATAAAAAATAGATAAACACATAAAAAAGGCTGTAATAGAGAAAATGAGGGATGAAAAATTATGAGACAAACAGAAAACAACAAAGTAGCAAAAGTAAGTCCTTCTTCATCAGTAGTTACTTTAAGTGTAAATGAATTAAATTTCCCAATCAAAAGGCATAGATTGGCAGAATGTGTGAAAAAAAAGCAAGAGCCAGTGAAATACTGCCAACACGAGACTCAGTTTGGATCTAAGGACAGGAATAGATTCAAACAAATATTGGAAAAAAAGATACTTCATACAGATAGTAACCAGAAAAGAGAAATTTTGTCTATATTAACATTAGACAAAAGAGAGTTTAAGCCAAAAACTAATGCAAGAGACAAAGAACAACATTATATATTGATTAAAAGGTCAATTCATAAAGGTGAGATTATAATTATAAATGTGTATGTACCAAATATCAGAGCTCCAAAATATATGAAGCAAACATTGACAAAATTGAAGGGAGAAATAGAGAGCTCTATAATAAAAGAGTTAGATATTTCAATGCCCTAATACCCCACATTAAATAATGGATAAAGCAACCAAACAGAAGATCAATAAGTAAAGAGAGGGTTTGAAAAATACCATAATCCAATTGGACCGAACAGACAGATATAGAACATTCCACCCAACCACTTCATCATACATTTTTTAAAAATACACATGGAACATTTTTCAGGATAACATACATAAGGCCACAAAACAAGTCTTAATAAATGTTACAACATGGAAATCAGACAAAGTATCTTTTCCTTCCACAATAAGATAAAAATAGTAATCAGCAGAAGGAAATCTGGAAAATTAATAAATATGTGAATATTAAACACACTTTTAAATAACCAATGTATCAAATAAGAAATCACAAAAAAATTAGAATCTATCTTGAGACAAATGAAAATGAAACACTACATATCAGAACTTATGGATGCAGCAAAAGCAGTGCTAAAAGACAAATTTATCATTTGTTTTTATTTATTTATATATTTTTTAGAGATGAGGTCTTGCTATATTGACCAGGTTGGTCTGAAACTCCTAGCTTCAAAGTGATTCTCTTGCCTCAGCCTCCCAAAGTGCTAGGATTACAGGCATGGACCATCATACCTAGCTCTAAAAGAGAAATTTATAACTGTAAAAATGCTTATATTAAAAATGAAGAATGATCTCAAATCAACAACCCAACTTTATATCTTAAGGAAATAGAAAAAGAAGACTAAGCTGACTCTAAAGCTAGCATAAAACAGAAATAAGTTACTCAAGCAGCAATAAATAAAATAAATAGTAGAAAAACAATAGAGAAAAATCACAAACTACAATTTGGCTTTTCAAAAAGATCGATAAAATTGACAAAACTTTAGGGGGACTAAAAAAATTGTTTTTAGTAAAAAATTTGTATAATCAAAAATGAAAGTTGGGACATTACTACTGATTTTCTTTAAGAGACAAGGTCTTGCCCTGTTGCCCAGGTGAGAGTGCAGTGGTGTGATCATAGACCACTATAACCACAAACTCCTGGCTTCAAGCAATCCTCAGCCTCCCAAGTAGCTAGGACTATAGACATATGCCACCATGCCTGATTAATTTTTTTATTATTATATTTTGTAGCAATGGGGTCTTGCTATGTTGACTAGGCTTGTCTTGAATCTCTGGCAATCCTCCTGCCTTGACCTCCCAAAGCACTGAGATTACAGGTGTGAGCCACCATTATTGTTGATTTTATAGAAGTAAAACGGCTTATAAGGGAGTATTATGGACACCTATATGCTAACAAAATGGATAACCTGGATGAAATTCACACATTTCTAAAAACATACAACCTACAAAGACTGAATCATGAAGAAATAGAAAAATCTGAATAGACTTTAACTAGTAAGGAGATTGAATCAGTAGTCAAAAATCTCACAATAAAGAAAAATTTTGAATGAGATGGCATCATTGGAAAATTCTACCAAACATTTAAAGAATTAACTCAAATCCTTCTCCAATTCTTCCAAAAAATTTAAGAAGAGGAACACTTTCTAACTTTTTCTATGGACCAGCATATTCTACCACCAAAGCCAGACAGAGACACTATAAGAAGAAAACTAGTACGTCTTATGATTTGATGCAAAAATACACAACAAAATACTATCAATCCATATTCAGCATAGCATATTAAAATGATAATATGCCATGACCAAGTGGAATTTATTCCTGGAGTGCAAGGATGGTTCAACATATGAAAATCCATCAATGTAATATAATGCATTAAGCTAAAGAAGGGAAAAAAAACACAATCACTTCAATTGATACAGAAAATCATTTGACAAAACCAAACCCTGTTTCATTAAAAAAAATAAATCAACAAACTATACTCAACTTAATAAAGGCCATGATAAAACATCTTCAACCTAATAAAGGACATATATGAATAGCCCACAAATAACATCACCTCAATGGCAGGAGACCAAAACCTTTTTCTCTAAGATCAGGAAAAAGACAAGGGATGTCTGTCTTTGCCACTTCTATTCAACATAGTATTGGAAGTTCTAGCCAGAGCAATTAGACAAGAAAAAGGAATAAAAGACATTCAAATAAAAAAGTAATGTCATCTCTGTTCACAAATGGTGCGATTTTTTTTTTTTTGGTGTGATCTTATATGTAGAAAACCCTAGTGATTCCACAAAATTTCTTATAACTAATAAATGAATTCCATAAAGTTTCAGGATACAAAATAAACATACACACACACACACACACACACACACACACACACACACACACAACCAGTTTTGGGAGGCTGAGGCAAGAGGATTGCCTGAACCCAGGGGTTTGAGATCAGCCTGGGTAACTCGGTGAGACCTCGTCTCTACAATATAGCAAAAAAAAAAAAAAAAAAATTAGCCGGGCATGGTAGTGCATGCCTGTAGTTCTGGCTACTTGGAATGTTGAAGCGGAAGGATTGCCTGAACCCAGCATGTTGACACTAGGGTAGCCATGAGCATGCCACTGCACTCCAGCCTGGGTGACAGAGTGAGACTATGACTCAAAAAAAATAAAATAAAATAAAATAACAGTTGTGTTTCCATGCACTGACAAAGAACAATCCGAAAAGGAATTTTTTTTTTTTTTATAATCAGTATTTTTTATTGTCATATTGTGGGGTACAGTTAAGGATTAGGTATACAAATATGCTTCGTTCAGATACCCTTGGTGATAAGAGGTGTCTCCCCATCCCCAGACAGATATTGAGTACCATTAATCCCATCCCCCCTCCCCTTCCCTCCCCATAATTTCCCACTACTGTCAGTCATTTTCTTATAGTATTGTGTTGGATGTTCAAGGTTCACTATATGAGTGAGAACATGTGATACTCCGATCTTTGTTTCTGTGAGAGGTCACTCAGTATTATAGATTCTAGTTCCATCCAAGTTGCTGTGAAATCCATGATTTTGCTCTTTTTTATGGCTGCGTAGTATTCCA
>CAUYQG010011228.1:0-18536 GCA_963574415.1 Tarsius wallacei
TAGATGGGGGAGGGTGAGGGCGATGGGATTAATGGTGGCAAATATCTGTCTGGGGATGGGGAGACACCTCTTATCATCAAGGGTGCCTGAACGAAGCATTTTGGTATGCCTAACCCCTAACTGTACCCCACAATACCATAAAAAAAATGATTCCCTTTTTTACTTTTTTGGGGGGAGTCATTCTCAAGTGACCTTCAAGATCAATAACTTAGAAAAACTACCACTTCCACTGCATCTGTAAACATGTAACTCTAATTTAAAACCAATGTCAGGTTTCTGCTCCACTTATGGGTGTTAATGTTTGTTTTCCACTACTGATATGTTTTCTATTATGCATACTTGGACCCTTTGACCCTTTTCTATGATAATAATTTGCTTCCTGTTTTGCCTTGAAAACCTATCTGCACTCTAGAGATGTTGAAAGTAGGTCTTCAGATAGGGAATGGATGAAGAAATCTTCATTTCATACCATTGAATGACAGGGACACGATTGCCCTCATGCCTTAAATAATTAGATAACTAGAATAGATATATAGAAAGTGGGTTTCAGACAGTGGGCAGCAGGTTACGCAGGACGGTGGTCACTGAAAAAATTGAAATGAAGAAGATCCTGATGAGTGGCCCAGGGCAACATCTGAAAAATGTTTCCAGGTCAAAGCACAAAGAGGGAGAACACAAACCAAATCCAGTGGTCTCACTGAATTGAGGAGACAGAGTCCAGAGTTTAGGGAAGCCAAGGCAACTAGAAATTGTGGTGCAAGTTACTGAAGAGGAGGGAATTACACCAAGGTGGAGTTTCAGAGATATTAATATGGGTCCTTTTTAGTCCTTAACTAAATACAAATGTTGGCATGTTTAAGAGATGACTACCCGGGTCTAGTGAGGTGGCTCACTCCTGTAATTCTAGCACTTTGGGAGGCCAAGGCAGGAGGATTGCTTGAGCCTAGGAATTCAAGACTAGCCTGAGCAACATAACAAGACCACGTCTCTGCAAAAAAATTTTAAAAATTAGCCAGGTGTGGTGGTATGCGCCTGTGGCCCCAGCTACTCAGGAAGTTGAGGCAGTAGGATTGGCTGAGCCCAGGAGGTCGACGTTGTGGTGAACTGTGATCATGCTACTACAAATACACGAGTATATAATAAACACAGTATCAGGCAGAATCCATGGAAGGGTTAGGGTTAGGGTTAGGGTAGAGAAGCTAAATTAGCCTCTAATGATCTTTGAATCTATCCTAATGAAGCAAGGTTTCAAATGAGCCAAAAGAATGCAAGTAAGTTTACTGCACACTGGGACAAAATCTAGTATTAAAAAGGGAATATAACAAAATCCCACAATCAGAAAAGTTAAATTCCCAATAACTATCATCAATTCAAACTGGTGAGTTCTACAAAGAAGCAGGAAAAGACATTTCCAACCAGGAGAAAAATCAATGGAAACAAATGTAGAAATAATAAAAATGGTGCAATTGACAGAAACATTAAAACAGGTATTATAATTATTTTCCATATGTTCAAGAAGTAGAGGGAAGCAAAGCACGATGAGAAGAGAAATGAAAGTATTTTCCCTCCAATTTTATTAAGGTATAATTGTCAAACAAATAATGTATATACTGAATGTACATAACATGAATATTTGATAAATGTATACATTGTGAAATGGTGACCACAATAAAGCTAATTGACATATCCATCACCTCACATAGTTACCTTTAGGTCAGTGTCTGTGTGGTGAGAACACTTGAGACCCACTCCCTCAGTGAATTTAGAGTATACAACACAATATATTAATTATAGTCACCATGCTGTACATTAGATACTCAGAACTTATTTATTTTATAATGAAAGTTTGTACCCTTTGACCAACATCTTCTCATTACTTCTGTACCCTGTGCTTTCCCCTGCACCAGTCTCTGGCAACCATCATTCTACTGTCTACTCTATGAGTTCAAAATTTTTTTTGAGATTGCACATATAAATGAGATCACAGAGTGTTTGTTTTTCTGTGTCTGGCTTATTTCACTTAGAATAACGTCCTTCAAGTTCATCCATGCTGTTACCATTTTGACTATGGTGAATAATGCTGCAATAAACATGACAGTGCAGATATCTCTTAAGGATACTGATGTCATTTCTTTTGGATATATACCCAGAAGTGAGATGACAGGATCATATGGTCATTTTATTTTTAATTTTTATGAGAACCCTGTACTGTTTCTGTAATGGCTGTACCAATTTACATTTCAATTAACAGCACACAAAGGTTCTCTTTTCTCCACATCCTCATCAATATTTGTTTTCTCTTGTCTTTTTGATAATAGCCATCCTAACAGGTGGGATGTGATCTTATTGTGGTTTTAATCTGCATTTCTCTGATGATTAGTGATATTGAGTACCTTTTCATATACCTACTGGTCAATTGTATGTCTTTTTTGAAAAAAAGTATCCATCCAGGTCATTTGTATATTTTAAAATCAGGTTATTTGTTTTTGTTTGTTCATTTATTTTGTTTGCTATTGAGCTATATGAGTTTCTTATAAATTTTGGATATTAACCTACTTATCTGATATATAAATATTTTCTCCCATTTTGTAAGTTGCTTTTTCATCTTGTTGACTTTTTTCCTTTGTTGTCCAGAAGCTTTTTAGTTTGAGATTGTCCAACTTACTTATTTTTTTCCTGCTGCCTGTGCTTTTGGTGTCATAAAAAAAATCATTGACAAGATCAATATCAAGGTGCTTTTCCTCTATGTTTTCTTCTAGGAGTATCACAGTTTCAGGTCTTACATTTAAGTCTTAATCCAGTTTGAGTTTATTTATTTGTATGACGTCAGAGCCTAATTTAATTCTTTTGTATTTGTTTTTATTTCTCCCCAAATAATTTTATTTTATTTATTGAAACATTTTTTTAATTTTCAGATTGTGGGGGTACAATTCAGGGTTGTTTATACAAACATTCATCATGCAGGTACCCCTAGATGAGGTGTGCCCCCCACCCAGTCAGATTCTTTTGCATTTGAATATGCAGTTTTCCCCAAATCATCTCCCCATTGTATATTCTTGACATCTTTCTCAGAGACTAGTTGACTGTATATGCATGAGTTTATTTTCTGGGCTTTCTAGTCTGATCTATTGGTCTATGTGTCTGCTTTTATGCCAGTACCATATGGTTTTGATAACTTCAGCTTTGTAATATAGTTTCAAATCAGGAAGTGTGATGCCTCCAGTTTTATTCTTCTTTCTTAAGACTGCATTGGCTATTCAGGATCTTTTCTGGTTTCATATGAACTTTAGTAGTTTTTTCTATTTCTGCATAAACATGCCATTGGAATTTTGGTAGGCATTGCACTGAATCTATATATAACTTTCAGTAGTATAAATATTTTTAACAATATCAATCTTTCCAATTCATGAACACAGGATATCTATTTATTTGTGTATTCCTCAATTTCTTTTATCACTGGCTTATGGTTTTCAGTATGCAGATTTTTTTGCATGCATGAATTAATTTATTAATTATCTTTATGATCAAGACTTAAGTATCATGTTTGGCTAAGGAAGTATTCAAAGACATTATTTCTTTAAATTGAAAAATAATATTTGTATATATTTATGGGGTACAATGTAATGTTTTGATCTGTGTCAGTATACACATTTTTAACCTCCTTGGTTAAATTTATTCCTAAGTATTTTATTCTTTTTGATGCTATTGTAAATTGAAATTTTTTTTTTTTTTTTTTTTTGAGTTGGAGTCTCACTCCAACGCCTAGACTGGAGTGCAGCGGCCGCTCCCGGCCACCGCAGCCTCGACCTGCTGGGCTCCGGTGATCCTTCCGCCTCAGCCTTCCAAGTAGCTGGAACTACAGGCGCGCGCTACCACACCCGGCTGCAAATACTTTTTATAAGGACACACAAAAGCAACACTTAGAATTCTTCAGTAATAGATACGTAGAAATATAACATTTAAGAATTCTGAACCTAACAGCTAATTTAATATATTGTGTTATAAAATATAAAATTATATTTTTAAAATACAATTTATATATCATACTTAATGTATTTTATTATAAAACATGAACTTTTATATTTTTCTGTGTCCAAAGTGCTTCAGAATACTTTTCATTTTAGTAATTATCTGCTGACATGTTCTTAATTTTTTTAAAAAGTTAAGAGTCCTATCTCATTCTTCTAAAAATTAAAATTGAAGACTTTTAGTTTTGAAGTGTGTTTGAGAGACAGACTGCTTCAGTGAGAGGGTGTTCCTTGGCTGTCCCCCCACCTCCCATCCCGAGATTGTGCAAGTCAGAAGGATTCCCATGCTTGGGCCACACTACAGACCTGTTGTAATTTTAAAGTTTGATCAATGATTGAAGGTTTTTTGAGTAGTAAGCTATTAATTCACAAAGGACATAATATAAACTGGACTCTGTAGTCTTTGTAACACACAGGACAGCAGAATAGGAATGGGCAGTGTGTGTCCTGCATAGAAGTACACAATCCAGAGAGTAGTGGGCACTGAAGCCCCAGACTTGTACTTTTCTTGTGGTGACTGTGTCTTCTCAGAAGACAGAACTACTTTTAATTTATTTGTTATTAACCAAATAACTACATCTGAATCCGATGCTAGGCATTGATAAATGTTATTCAACTCTCTGAACTTATTTTACAGATGAAAAACCAAAGCACCAAGAGGTTAAGGTAACTTGTCTTACATTGCATGGCTACTGTCAGGGAGTCAGACCCAAGCTGAGTCTCCACAGTTCAAGGCTCCTAACCTCCTGTACTATGTGGCTTCCCTTTTCTAATTTGTCTTGCTGCAGTCCAGTTTGTACAGAGGTCTCACAGAGACTAGTACTGGCCCTGATAGCACACGTGGAACCCAACCTCATATCATGTGCCTAAGTGCTCAATAACTCGTATGTTGAGGTTTTGTCTAAACATTGCCATTGATTTGGGCAATGGTATATTCCATTATATTGAGTAAAAAAACCCCAACCAAACAAACCAAAACCCACAACTTTCTATAATTTCTACCTGCTACTTAAAATTTAGTCTCACATAGCTGAGGCTCATTTGGTCTTTTTATGTGTCTGTTTATTTAAATATAGATGTCAGCAATGATCCTTTTGTGTCTTCTTTTATGCCTGGGGGGGGGTGGTACTGTCCTGTTTGTAGTCTTTCTTGGTCTCTTTCTGTTTATGGTGTCTAAATTATTATTGGCCTTCCTTTTCTAATTCATTTTTGGGGAGGTGGGTTGAGTTTATCTTTTGTTTCTCATTATTAATCTTAATTAACGGAACCTTTAATTTACTCTTGATATATTTCTCCCAGAAGAGGATATTCACTTTGCAATCTAATATTTGAAAGAAGTCATTCCTCCTATGGATTAATCATTAGAATCTGAGTAGTCAAATTTTCCATCCCACCCTTTCCCTCCACATAGGCAGGTGTGGTTCTCAACACCCCACTGTAATCGCCCCGGGGAACCTTAAATGACACTGATGTGCAGTTTCTACCCTAGACCACTTACAACTGAGCGAGGGACCCACCATGTCATAGTTAGGTTCTCATTCGGAAAGGTGCTTCCATAGGCCACAGTTCATCAAAGACCCACATTCTTGGCAGAACCATTCTCATTTCCACTGGGAATGTATTGTTCGACTGAATGATTTTTGTGTTGTAGCTTAATCAGCTATTCAAATTCTTGGTATTGTGGATCAAATATTCACACCTTAGGAAGTGTGGGAAATCTAATAAGATCTAGGAATTATGTCAGTTTTTTTCCCCTCTCAGTTAAGTACCAGTGTGGCACCTGTGTGGTCTTAGGCAAAGAAGTTTGATTTTTTTTCCATCTTGTTATTTCTTAGGTTCTCATGTTATTCCTACTACTCCCCTCCCCAACTGGTATCTTTCTCCCAAACTACTTAAATATAAGCTATCAATTTTGTGTTAACAAGAAAACAATGTCATATTTGTTGTATTTCTAAGGCACTGTAAGTTATACCATTAATTTATTGACATTTTTTGAGGAAGAAAAATTATATTTACACATTAATAATGTACTCACATTAAAACAAAAACTGACAATTATGTATATTTGCCCATACTTTTTTAAAAAAAATCAACTGAAGTTTGAGTGGAAACCTTTTCTTGTGTTCAAATTCTGTCATCGAAAGTTAGTGAACTGGAAGCTTTTGATTGGTAGATATTAGTGCCTAACATAATAAATTTGACTTAGACTACTACTTGAAAACTGTTCAAACAGAACTTTAATTTTTTTTTTAAATTGGAGTTTCACTCCGTCGCTCAGACTGCTGGAGTGCAGTGGCATACTCACAGCCACTCCAGCGTCGACCTGCTGGGCTCTGGCAATCCTTCTGTCTCAGCCTTCCAAGTAGCTGGAACTACAGGCATGCACTACCACGTCTGGCTAATTTTATTATTATTATTATTATTATTATTATTATTATTATTATTATAGAGACGAGGTCTTGCCAAGTTGTCCAGGCTGATCTCAAACCCGTGGACTCAGGCAATCCACTTGCCTCGGCCTCCCAAAGTGCCGGGATTACAGGCTGAGCCACTGAGCCTGACCTAAAACTTTAATTTTTAAAAAAAACTTTATGGACTAGTGTAACAGAACTTGTATTATTGTCTTTAAGTTCATTGCCCTGAGACAGGCACATTTTGAAAGACTTGATAGCTTTTTGTTTTATTCTTGCACAATAGTTTATTTTTTGTATAAATTTAATATAAAATTCAGTCACATATGATACAACTAGTGAAGTAGTAGTTGATTGGACACCTTTATTTAAATATTTATTTAAATTGTTCTTTATGTGCGTGTGTCGTCTTGAGAATAGCTTATTTTTAGAAAATCATAATGTGCAACCTTTGAATCTATTTTCCCCAAATCACTTAAATAACAACAGGAAGTGAAAGCATAGGTGTTGAGGGCAAGCTGTGTGTGATCTGATAGTGAGGCTGCTCTCTGGGTTACTTTCTTTATGATATCCCTGCTGTTATAGTACCCTCCCCTTTCCACATTCCTTGCCTTCTGGCTGTCTAGAATATTACCTGTGTATGTATAATTTCATGGGAAGTGAGGACAGGGTTGGGGGGGGTAATGCTTCTGTGTATGGATAGGATGTTATTGGGGATTGCAGTTCAGAGGAAGGCAGCTAATACATTCCTTTATATATGTCTATTTAATTGTTCCATTTGGACATAATATCATTTATTGAGCTTTCAGTCATGTGCTAAGCAATTTAAAGTGAACTTTATCTGTGAATTTTTCCAAGAGTTTATTTAATACTTTAATTCTGGCAGGATTCTTATACTTATCTCTTAAATTTGTGGAATGATTTTCCCAAATTCTCCACATTGAAGAAATGTTGGCTTTATTGGATTAGATTACTTTCTTGAACTCATTTACTGACCACTAGGGTCTAGAGTAGATTATGTTGCTGCCTTACATAAATAGGTAGATTTTTTAATTGTGTTTGTACCTTTACCTAGGGCAAAAAAAAAAGTTCATTAACTTTACAAAAGGGTCTATAAATTAAATAAATGTACTTCTGGAGACTGCATGTAGTATTTTTGCAGAGCAGTCAAGATATATTGTGTTGCTGTTTTACAGGATTTTTACATCTTAAAAATAATCCACCTAATTATGGGTAGGTGACAGATCTTACAAGATCAGTGTCTGTTGAGTCAACAGTGACTTTCTTTGCTGTAAGCAAATTCAAAAACTAATGCTTCGTTAATTTTATGTAAAATGCTGCGAGATAGATTTTTAGAAGCAAAGTTTTTTGTTTGGAGATTAAACCAAAGCCAACAAACAAATATTTGTTTTATCACAAGAAGTAGAGCAAATAGATTTAGTTTATGTAGTACACTAAACAGGTAATCATTTTATATTAACTTTATAATGTTATTAGTCATATGCTTTTGAGTTTTTTATTAGTGGTGGAAGAGCACCCTTTATTGGCCACCTCCTGCAAGTGCTACTGAAATAATTGGTATAACCAGCCTAAGCGTTTTCAACATAACAATTCAACATTGTTGAGTTTTTCCTTACCAGTGTGATTTATTAATATTTGTATTGTAATTCAGTCTCTCCTGTTTTATTTTCAAATATGTTTTTCTATTCCTACATATAGATATTATAACATTTTATCACTATATATACAGTGATAAATATATAGTGATAAAATGTTATAATATCTATATGTAGGAATAGAAACACATATTATAACATTTTATCACTATATATACAGTGATAAATATATAGTGATATATACAGTGATAAATATATAGTGATAAAATGTTCTAATATCTATATGTAGGAATAGAAACACATATTATAACATTTTATCACTATATATACAGTGATAAATATATAGTGATAAAATGTTATAATATCTATATGTAGGAATAGAAACACATATTTGAAAATAAAACACATATTTGAAAATAAAACATATATATATGTGTATATATATATGTATGGGGGATATGGGGGAGGACCATAAAAACCCAAAAAACTCGGAATTATTTTTTAGAGGGTGGGCTCCTTGTGGTAAGTACAGGTTTCCCCTGCTAGGTAATTGTTTGAGGAACATATCGGCATCAGTGAGCAGCTAGCATTGTTATGAGAGGCTGCATTTGGCTTCAGTTAATCTTTTTTTTTTTGGATATTCTTTCAATGCGTTTGCCAGTTTTCAAGATGAGTGATTTACAAGCACACCTGCCCACACCTCGCTGAGTTCAGCAATTTTTGACCAAAAATGGCATGACCCCTGTACCTTGCAACTGGAATGACTTTAATTCACATAGTTTTAATGTATGTTGTCAGATTATCTTTAGTGCACCTTAATTTTGGTAATTTCTTTGTAAAGTATGTAACTATGTCTTTTAAATTTCAGATACTCATTTTAACTATGTGGTCTGCTTTAAAAACACACTGTATAATGCCTAGAACATAGGTAAATGAGTTAACTAGGTAAACAATCTCAGATAGAAACTAAAATATGACCCTGCATATGTTTCTAGAAATTCCTACATTTTTCAGATTGATTGCGTTTGCTTGTCTGTTTGCTCACCATTTTTCACATATTTACTCACCCTTTAAATCCTAGAATCTAATATTTGTTAGCCATTTAATTATTTATTAAATCACTATTGTGGTCTTTATCCTTATGGAGCCACAGTTTAATAGGAAAAGCTAAATGAATACAAAGGTGGAGAAAAGGTAATTGGTAAAAATTGAGGTTAGAGAAGACTCCTGACTACAGACAAGTTAGACAAAAGAAGCAGGGTAAGGAGTAAAGCTGCGGTGATCTAATTGGGTATTCTCCAAAGGTAGCTATATCAGTTTGTGTGTGTTATGTGTGTACAGTGTCACGTCAGTCTATTTATGTTGATTTCATTTTTTATTTTTTGCTTTGAGGTCTCACTCTGTTGCCTAGGCTGGATTGGAGTGGCATGGTCATGATTCATTGCAGCCTCGACCTCCTGGGCTCAAGCCATCCTCTTGCCTCAGCGCCCTGAAGAGTTGGGACTACGGGCGCCTACTATCCTGCCCGCCTAAATTTTCTAATTTTTTTTCTGGAGAACTGGGTTCTGGCTTTGTTATTCAGGCTGGTCTTGAACTCCAGGCCTCAAGCAGTTCTCCCACCTTGGCATCCCACAGTGCTAGGATTGCAGGCGGGTGCCACCGTGCCCGGCCTTATTTATGCTCATTTAGATTCAAAAATCAAAATTTCTAATATTTAATATAGAGGTTCAAATTTGCACCCTCATTTGGCTCTAATGTCAGAAAGTCATGAGTAGTGCGTACACAGCATAATGCTGTTTAGAGGAAAGAATGAGAATTCCACAAAACACCAGTGGTGTTTCCATCCATTCATTGCGTTTTTTGGAATTCCTGTGTATTTTAGCTTACTTGTTGCCTTGGCCCATTGTCTGTTGTTGTAACAAAAATGTTACAGACTGGGCAATTTGTAAAGCAAAGAAATGCATTTTTTACAGTCCTGGAGGCTGGAAAGTCGAAGCTTGAGGGGCGCATCTGGTGAGGGCCTTCTTCCTGCACCGTGACACGGTGGAAGGCATCATGTGGCAAGAGGGCAAGAGCAAGGCATCCAAGTTCCAGTCTCTCTTCCTCTTCTCATGAAGTCACCAGTCCCATCAAGATGCCCTGTCTAATTCCAGTTACCTCTCAACGGTCCCACCTCTAAAAAACTGTCAAACATAAGAACTTGGGGACTCATTTAAGCCATAGCACTTGTTTACTTATGTTTGATTACATAATCCGCAGATTTCATTATCTAGTTTTAACCTAACCTCTCAAGAACATGATTCTTACAAAGGACCGGCATATAGAAACAAGAATTAGGAATAAGAGACAAGAAAATGGCAGAGTTGATACTACTAGAATGAACTCATCATTTGCCATGATCTAATCAGTTTAGAAGATATCTGAAAAAAATTAGAAATCATCTAGAAAGATGTTTGAAATATAGACACACCTTCACTATTGATACTGATTAGCCTTGCTTGCTCAAAGAGTAAATTGTGCCTTACGATATCACTTAATGATGATAAGCTATTATGATTAAGAAGATTTTAAGGATCTAGATTGCTGTAAACAAAAAATATGGTAGCACTATAAATAAGGTAATCTTTTTTTTATTTCTCTTGAGTGTGTTTTTAAATATACTTTTGTAGCACATATTAATTACTTATAAATATATTGAATGTATGTAAGCCTCACAATGTTTATTTGACAAAGGTGCTCTGCTGATTTTTTTGATAACAAGCAGTCCTATATCACTTTAGCTCAAAAAGCCATGAAAACTTTTTTTTTTTTTTTTTTGAGTCGAAGTCTCACTGTTGCCCAGGCTGGAGTGCAGTGGCATGCTCACGGTCACTGTAGCCTCGACCTGCTGGGCTCGGTGATCCTTCTGCCTCAACCTTCCAAGTTCCTAGAACTACAGGCACACCTGACTAATTTTTTGATTTATTGTAGAGACAAGGTCTCACCAAGTTGCCCAGGCTGGTCTCGAACCCTGATGTCAGGCAATCCTCTCACCTCTGCCTTCCAAAGTGCTGGAATTACAGGCTTGAGCGACTGCACCCGGCCCACCATGAAAACTTTTAATAGTAATATTAAATGATATTTATAACATATGACCCTGAGGTAAATAGAACCTAGTGGTATCTAGTTTTTGTTTGGACTCCTAGTTGTGATGTCTGGAGAACATTTTCTTAGTAGGCCTACCAACTAGTTCAAGTGTATCATGGCAAAAAACCTTGGGGCTCCCTCCCACTTCATGTCTTAAAGCACCCAAGGTTGGTAGGATAATTTCAGTAAGCAATGCGGCATGTTAAATAAGTGGTATTTTAACTTCTAAATCTCTTTATGACTTAATTACTTGAAATTTACATAGAAGCACTAAAGTTATTTAGTATGACCATGGAGTCAGCAATCAGGACAGATGAGTATTAGAGTCAGTGAAGGATAAAACCAGAGGGGAACAAACTTGAAGACTAATATTAAACACGTCTGTAGTTGATCAGTGTGTTCGCTTAGTTATCTTTTTAATGTTTACTTCCTTAATTCATCTCGTTGGTGTAGGAGCGAAACCCCCCACATACAGTAAACACTCCTTTCTATGGCGGCAGCTTGATTTTACCTGTCACTCGTACAGGAAGTTGTACTCTACTCTAGCACATGGTGGAACCTGTGCTGGTTAGTGTTCCACATGCATCTCCCCTGACATGGTATGTGAACCAACTCGTACATGTACACAAGAGAGTCAGGGAAAGCAATGTGCTGTGACTTGTCAATTGAGAATAAGATAGAAAACCTGAAGAGATTACAGTTTAGCAAGTTTTGCTTGAAATTGATTCAAAGCCCAGCTATATCTTTCTCTTTATCATTAAACAATATATAGAATACAAATTGATTCCATTCTTTGTGGCTCATGACCATAGATTATGAACATACTGTATTGGACCCTAATGCAATAATGTTTGTACAAGTTGAATTGGTTGGTGGTGAGAGCACGCACCTGTGTGCACATTCATCTCTGAGTCTCATTTTGTTCACTGTGTCTACCTCTTAGGAGTGTCCTTAAGACCAGCCACATTTAAAGCATTCAGAAGTTGCTGCTGCTGTTTATGATAGCAATTGTTTGGGGGAGAGCGTTATTCACTGGTGGGGATCTTAATGAGTATTTCAAACATGTAAAATTTGATATGGAAAATCTTTTAAACAGAATTTGTTTTAGGGCACGTTGAATACTTTACTTTCCTTTTTCTCAGCATCAGCAACTTGTGATTGGCGTAACCGGAAACTCAGTTGCACGTCCCACATCAATGCACTGCCAATGGTAAGACTCCCTGTAACTCCCAATGTCACAGTGTTCTAATCGCTCTGTTTATTAGATTCTTGTTTTTAGAATCTTGTGGGAATTTTGAAAGTTTGTTATAATTTGACAGAATACATGTTCCCAAGCTAAGTACATGTTTTAAAAAATAAATGTAATTTAAAGTACCTAAACTAATTTGAATAACCCTACTTTGAACATTCTCATTTTCTGTAGTTTTTAAAACATCTTAGCTATGATCATCTATTTTTACATAATGATGTGTTTTGTCAAATGAGTTATATTTTGTGAATAGTATTTTCTTGCTAAAAGAATGCACCAATGGCAGTAATAGCTCTTTTATTTATTTATTAATTTTTGCCTGTCATTTTACTAAAGTAGATTGTTTTTGTATATTGCATTCATTCCACTGTTTTTAGTTAATGGGCAGTTAAATGGCTAAAATTCTGCCTGTTTTTAGTTAATGGTTAATTTAAAGGAGAACCATTCTTATTTATTTAAAAAGATTTTAAGAAGTCTTTCACTGTGGAATAAAAATGTCACTCATGTGATGTATCAGAAAACTACTGGACTCTGTCACAGCTAGGATTTATCTCCTGAATGTGCTAGGAATCTTTGATGTTTGGCAGGTACTTTTGTAGCATTAGATCAAGGAATTGAAATAAATTTCTGAGAGTTATGCTAGCTATAGGCTAAGTGATCGTATCATTATTTTAAATAGAATTCAGAATGATTCTCCCTTACAAAAAATAATTTCTTATCCAAATAATATTGCTGTGTATTTTGGGAATTTGTAAATAGCAGGAAAGTTAACTCCTGTTTTTTTTATTTTTTTGGAATTAATTACTTAAATAATATTTTCCATTTAAAAATGTTCATTGCCAACAGTTTTGATTATTTTTACTTAACCAAATATAGTCAGTGTAAATGCAAGTTTTGTTTCAAAGATACCTGTCTCAGGGATACATGGATATTGCATCTAAAGAATAACCAAGAACAATTTGTATTCCCAAAGTTGCTTTATTTTTGCCTTTGTTCCTATCAACCTGAGAGAAAGTGTATTAGTGATTCTGAATATATTAGGTGTAGATATGATGTATTGCCAAGATGAAATGTTCAGATGACTAAGTGATGGAATTGTGTGTATGCCAAGTTATAATCACTTCAGGTAATTTGCATTAAAACAACCTTTAAAAAACAAGGTTTTTTTGTCAATAAAAGGCATTCTAAGTAGATTTTTGATAGATTCTTGGTTGTAGAGAGCTGTATTCATTGGAGTTTTAAGTTTGCTAGCTAAAAACCGTAGTATCAACATGAACAATAAATATAAAGTATAATATCAGCTGATCTTTGAACTTTAAACTAGAGGCTAGGCTGGGTGCAGTGGCTTAGCCTGTAATCCCAGCACTTTGGGAGGCCAGAGCGAGAGGATTGCCTGATCCCAGGGCTTTGAGACCAGCCTGGGCAACTTGGTGAGACCTTGTCTCTACCATAAATCAAAAAATTAGCCGGGCGTGGTAGGGTGCGCCTGTAGTTCCAGCTGTTTGGAAGACTGAGGTGGAAGGATCACCTAAGCCCAGCAGGTCAAGGCTGCAGTGGCTGTGAGCTTGCTACTGCACTCCAACCTGGGTGACAGAGTGAGACTCCAACTCAAAAAACCAAACAAAAACAAACTAGTAGGTAAATGTTAGACCCTGGAGGATTAGTTAGGATCCAGCAGTTAATTATATTATGGTTAGAAGACCACCATTTTTTTTTTTTTTTTTTTTTGAGATACCAGAGCCTTTCAGTTATTTTTTTACTGATGGAAGCTTGATTTCTTTCATAATAGAAAACTTAAGTACAAAGACAGCTCTTTTTGTGTTGTGTCTGTGTATCACTGAAAACAAAGTTTTTTTTTTTTTTCCAGTTAGCTTTATTGTCAGAAGAAGCTGGTTTCTATTTTGAGAACTAACTAGAAACACTTATTATGCATAGGGAAAATATACTCATTAACACAGAAAGATATCACAAGCATAATTGTTGTTTTGTTGCATATTAAAATTAAATCATTGTTTAATTTCCTCTAATCATTTTTCTTGTCATCTTATTCTTTGTTCAGTTACTTAATCAGGGACAAATTTGAGGCAATTTATCATCTAATGTAATTACTACCCAAAGGTATACTATTTTCTAGATTTACGGGCAGCCTGGCCAAAGGTGAATAGGTCTTTTTAGGTCATAATTTGGTTACTCATTATTAATTCAGCTTAGATAATAATGGTACTAAGCTAGTATATTTTAAAACGTTTTCTAGCAGTTCAAAGCTATAAAGCAATTTCGTTTTGCAGATTCAAATTGTATTTGTGTCCTTTTTTTTTAACCAAAAATTATTTTCATCCCTGTTCCCTCCTGGTGTTTCTGATGTTAACAGTTTGACTTTACTGTTAACAAAAATCTTACCTTTTAGGATTCCTTGAATTCATTGTCAGAATCACTCAGTGTGATTCTGTAAGAGCTGTAAGAGCCCTTTCAGATTATCTAATTCAGCATCCGCATTTCACACATGAAGAAACTGAGGCATTGGACTAGAACAGAGGTCTTCTGAATAATCTAGAACTCCTTCTATTACATCGTGCTGCCTGATGTTTGTCTTTATGGAACTTAGCAACATCACATGCAGGGCGAATTTTTTTTATTTTTAATGAACACACAGTGATTTGCTACCCTCATTAACTGCTATACATCATTTCTGTCTAACTTTCATTTTCCTGTTCTAGCCATATTATTTAACTCAATTATTCATGACACTTTATTTTGTTTCTATCTCTTCTTAGCATTTGACCATTATTTTTAAGAGTTAAACTCTTAGGTGATTTCTTATTGGCAACTACTGCTGCTTACCAGGCACTGTAGCAACAGTTGATTAAGATTTATAAACGGGTGATTTGTAGAGTCTTACATTTAGATAAGAAATTAATTATAAGTAAGTATGAGAGTATGGATAAAATCTCAGAGCAGACGTAATGTTCAAGAGCAATTTTTTGTGAAATGCCGAAGTACCAATGATGTCAGCCAGTAGTGTGACATAATTGCCATAAAAGTAACCTGCCCTATGAATGCATGGATTTAAACATATTTATGTTCTAGGTTTTTGGGCTATTTTCTCTACTAATGAACAAATGGGTGTGTCCTTTTGACAAGACTCTAGCAATCTGGGGGAACTTTACTGCTTTCTGATTTGATGAGATATTACAGGCTTATGTGGCTTTCAAGGGTAACCCAAGGGATTTCTTCTTTTCTTTCTTATCTTTTTTTTCTTAGTTCTCATTGTAAGTTCATGATTTAACAGTGTCTACCTGTAGACACTGTTTTGGGGGAGTGGGTGTGGAGGAGAGGTTTACTGTGAGAAATGACTTGTACAATTATGAAAGCAGGAAAGTCCCACAATAGGTCATCTGCAGCTGGAGAACCAGGGAAGCATGGCCCTGTCCAAGTCTGAAAGCCTCAGGGAAAGTGAGTGCTGTAACTCTCAGTCTGAGGCCAAAGTCCTGAGAGACTGGGGGACCGCTGGTGCAAGTCTTGGGAGTCCAGAATCCTAAGAAGTGGAGTTCTGATGTCCAAGACTTGGCGAAGGAATGTGTCCGAGCTCCAGGAGAAGAGTGGAGGGAGGAATGGGGCCAAAAGATAATTTGCCTTTGCCCTGCCTGGGCCTTCAAAAGATTGGAGGGTGCCTGCCCACTTGGGTCAGGGCAGGTCTTCCTTACTGAATCCTATAAAACAAATGCCCATCTCTTCTGGAAACACCCTCACAGTTACACCCAGAAATAATGCTTTGCCATTTATCTGTATCTCTTGATCCAGTCTCGTTGAAACCTAAAATTAATCATCGCATCCTGGCATTTCTGTTTCTTTGAAATGTTGCCAATCAACTAATTTTGCTTTTGTAAAAGATCTGGTAGTACAAGCTCTTTCAGCTGAATGAAAATTAACACTTTTCTCTTGAATATTTACTTTTTAAAATCTGGTTATGTTACTGAAATAACCGTGATATCAAACTTTGGAATTTTAGGGTAAACTAAGGTACTGAATGGTGGATAAATTTGTTGGGTTGAAGAGAATACCAGCATCACAATCACACAGATACTTTGTCACATACGTATTAAAGGCTTTTTTTATTTGATTATTTATTAGCCATTTTAAAGCATTCCTACCCACCTGCCAGTTCACTGAGATTCAGAAATGTGACTACAGTTTACCTGAAAAGATATCTGTGGGGGGAAGGATTGTAGATATTGTTTTATTTTGATCAAGGTAAAATTTATATATTGTGCTTCAGTTATATTTCATATGCTGGGACATGAGAGCTATATTTTATTATTTATAAAGGTTTATAAATATATTTGAACAGTTAATGTGTTAGGTGCTTTATAAAGTACAGACTGCTTTTTAAATGCTTATAATTTGGTAATGGTTGGAAAAATATGCATAGCAATAGGTAGCATAATAATGATATTAACACTTAATAGGTTATGAATTGCTTTTCCATGCATTCCTACCTGCCTACCTGTGAGATGTAGGTCAGATTGTATCCTCTCTTACAGAGGAAGAAGCTTGGTCTCTGGCAAGTTAAAATGACTTGATTTATTGTCTTAATGTTAAAAGCAAGTAGCATTTGAAAGAAGACATCAGTGTTCTGATTTCTGCTCTAATAATCTTTTTACTGTTGTCCGGTTTTGAGAAGAATAAAACTGGACCTTAAGAGTACAGGAGGAAAGGACCCATACATCTTTAATGTTGAATACGTATCGTGAATAGATGATGTTTGAAGAAGAATAGAAGAATCTCAACAGTTGTAGTTGAAACAAAAAGCTAAAAGCAGGCGAGTGGGAATTCATGGGGGCATGGTAGAATGATACCAATATATTCAGCTGAAGAATAAAGTGCATTTAGAAAAGGTACTGTATGACTGACAGGTACTTGAAGATCATGAAATAGAGAACTTAAATGTCTGGCTAAAGGATTTATAGTGAATGTGGAAGCTAATAGTTGGCTGTAAACATACATGACATAGTCAGAGTTATGTGTCAGAAACCACTAGGAAGGAACCTAGGAGATTTTGAGGTTGTTGTAATGATTCAGGTGATAAGTACCGTAGAAAGGAAGACATGGCTACAGGAGGTGTTGGCATACATTGTGGAAGGTCAAATCCAGAAGATTGTGGCTAAAAGCTGAGATAGGACACTACATCCAACCTGATACTAAAGTTTATGGCCTAGTGAATGCTAATATTGGTAATAACCATAAGGATGACAAGACAAGAAGCAAATTGGGTGTAGGGCATAAATTGCTTCTAGTGATGCTGAGTTACAAGATTCTAAAGGACATGTAGATAGAGTTGTGTGTCAGTAAGCTGAAATTGCTTGAGTGTTGGAGTGGGAAAGATCGGAGTGTGTGTTATGGAGTGCACTTAATAAGAAAGAGAGTCATTTTCTCATTCTTTAGACTGGATGAGATTCTTCAGTTAGAATAATGAGTTGAAATTCAGAAGGCTAAAAACATATTTGGGGCCAGAAAATTCTTTGGAAGTAAAATGTTGAGATTTTTGCATGTACATGTATCATTTTACTTATATGCATAAATGTGGTTAGACTTTTTATAGTGTATTCCTTTTTTCTTTATTTCTTAAACATTTCAGTTTACTGTTTTTGATGACTGTAATCTGTGGTATACCATAACTCTATTTAATGTTTCTACTTCCAGTATATAAATAACCTTTAAAAAGTATATAAATAAATAGTATATAAAAAAATATTAAAAAGTATATAAATAACCTTTTTCTGGTGTTCCTTCCCAGAAATTGGCATTATAGATTTGTTTTTGCTTTTTTTTTTTTTTTTTGAATTGGAGTCTCACTGTCACCCAGACTGTAGTGCAGTGGCCGCTCCCGGCCACCGCAGCCTCGACCTGCTGGGCTCTGGCGATCCTTCCACCTCAGCCTTCCAAGTAGCTGGAACTACAGGTGTGGTACCATGCCTGACTAATTTTTTGATTTTTATTGTAGAGATGAGGTCTCGCCAAGTTGGCCCAGGCGGATCTCAAACCCGCGGGCTCAGGCAATCCACTCACCTCGGCCTCCCAAAGCGCGGGATTACAGGCTGATTACAGG
>CAUYQG010011229.1:0-19476 GCA_963574415.1 Tarsius wallacei
TTTGAGTTGGAGTCTCACTCTGTCACCCAGACTGGAGTGCAGTGGCCGCTCCCGGCCACCGCAGCCTCGACCTGCTGGGCTCCGGCGATCCTTCCGCCTCAGCCTTCCAAGTAGCTGGAATTACAGGCGCGCGCTACCACGCCCGGCTAAGCTCCCTTTTTTCAATACTATAGTGAGACTGGTCATTCTGATTTCTGTATAACATATTTTGAAGCTTTTGGACAAACCACTTAATCAGCTTATCTAACATAAAAGTTATAAACTAGATATGGAAAAAAGCCAAAGCTCAACAATGTGTAATAGGTATTTTTGGTTGACTGTAGCTTCTGTGATTTTCTCCCTATCAGCCCTCATTTCAGTTTGGCTTTATGGAAGCTAATTTCTCCTGGGACTCCAGGGCGGAGTATGTGACTCAGATCAGCATATTTGACTCCTTGGTCACTGTGGTGGGCTCTGGGTGGACATATGACTAAGCAAATCCAATTGGAATAAATCTCAGTACTTTTGCTTGGAATTCTAGAACAAAAACCTTCTCTCCTGCTGGATGTACATGAGAAAGAACACAGCTCAGGGACCTGTTCACAGCCAACTTGGAACCACAAAGGATGCCGGGCAGAGACCAGACAAACAGAAGCTAGTTGCTTAGTGATGATGGGCTGCTGGACCAAGCCTCACCTGAAACCTCTTTACAGTTATGTGAACCAATACATGTCTATACTTATTCAAATCAAATTGGGTTGGGTTTTCTATCACTTGCAATCAATATATTCTTAATTTATACACAGGACAGTTGAACAATGATCACAAACACAGAACCAAGAGTCCAAAGATTGGGTGCTAGTGCCTGGTCTATGCCAACTAGTTGTGAGACCTTCAACAGTTCCTTTATTCTCTCTTCCCTGAGCCTCTGTTTTGTCTCTGATATATAACAAGGAAGTAGAGAGTTGGGCTTGGTGCCTTATAAGATCTGTTCCAGCTTAAAGATGTTCTGAGTTCCATCCTCATTGTTTTCCATGGCAAACTGCTCTTATACCTGGTTTGCTGTTTCTGTTAATGGCCCAACATGATCCCAGCCTCTGGATAGAAACCTTGAGGTATCTGTAACTCACTCTCCTCTCTTCTTTATGTGCTATTTCTGATCAGTTACCAAGGCTTGGTAGGTCTTCTTTCTAAACCTCCTTTTTTATCTTTCTTTCCCATTCTCACTGCCATTACGCATGCCCAGGCCTTTATCTGACAGTTATGTCTCCCTGCAGTACAGGGAGACCTCCTCCCTTGAACCCATCTTCCTCACTCTTGCCAAACAGACTTCTTGAACGTTACAGGATCCTCACTAATAGAGAAATAAAGTCTCTCCTGCTCAGTGAGGCCTTCTGTTCATTGCAGCCATCCTGGCTTTTTAACTTGGATTACCTACAGGTTCGACCAAAACACAGAAAGAGAAGGACTGTCTTCCCGAGGGTGAAAACTCTATGAATGAATAGCATTTCTAATCCCTCCCAAGGACTTTTTGGAGTCACTCTGTTGCTGGACACAAGCTGTGGGGGGCTTTATGGTGGTGGGTATAGCAGCCCGAGAGCGAACAACCCCACCCCCTCAGTGTCCTAGGAAAATGCGTGACACTTTCAGATGTTAAATACACTTATGAAAACAAGATCTGTCTTCAGTGTGGTCAACTCTGCAATGGTGGGCATTCGAAACATTTGTAAGTTTAACAAAATCCAAACACATATTGGTTAACGTCTAACTTCCCTACTCTCTAAAGCATATGCTCAAGTCTATATTTTATAGGGACTCTGTAGTAGGTAGTCATGGAAAAAGTGACTGTCGACTTTTATTGTAGCCTTGGAGCCAGCGCTAGATGGAGAGGAGACATCCTCCATTGCGTGTGCAATGGCAGAAACCCAGGCCCACGAAGGCCTGTGCGTTCTGAGACAATATGCTGAGCCTGCCTTGTTTTTCTCCTGTTTCCTATGGCAGGGCACTCCTCCCCACAATCCCTTGCCAAGTCCGCATATGTGTTGAGTCAAAACATTTTGGATATGAGCTCATTACATGTGAAGAAAGGCTTAAACAGCAGCTCACCATGCAAGTGTCCGATGGGCTCTTCCAGGCAATATTTCAGCTCAAATTTCCTGAAGCTTGGAAAACTGCGTGCATTTGTATAATACCTCGGCATCCCCCCTCTGGACTACAGGGCTGCACTTGGTTTCCTGCTGTAGACTAAACAAATGAATAAAGACTCATGCCATGGAGATAGTGTATCAGCAGCCTTAGGCACTGTCTGTTTAACTGACCAACTTGTGGGTGTGCTTATATACACAATGGTCCATTGTGCTGATTCAGGGGTCAAAATAAGAATTAACATTCATTATAACCACCTCAGCTGGCCAATTTTGATTTCAGCTAGAAACCTAGGCAATTTGAATGTCTGAAAGAAGAGTCAGATATGGTTATTGTGGAAGTGACTTCTTTTTAGGATTCAGGGTCAGAATTTTTAGGATTTAGGGTCAGAAATAACAAAGTGAAAATCTATGAAGAGGATAAGGATAGCTTGGGAAGAGAGAGGAGAGGTGAATGGTGAATGAATAAAAATGGAGCTCAGGCTTCATTTCTTTGTCATGTCACAGACCAGACATTAGTGCCTACCCAGCATTCCCGAATTTTCTTTCTGTGGAGTATTTAACTCAGAACCTAGCCCACCCTGGTCAGAAGGTCATTATCTCATCGGTGCATGAATAACTGAATTTGATGTTTTTTGTGCTGCCCTAACCTGAATCCCTCAGGTGTTGAGGGTAGGACTGCTCTGAAGTGTACCTGGAGATGAATTTCAGGAAGAGAAAAGAGGAAAGAAAGCGAATGGATGAAGATCAGAGGAAGTGATCTGATGATCATGGCCTTACAAATCATATTAAGTTTAATAGTGGAGAGTACGTACAGGAAAATATTCTCCTCCAAGTCCCATGTGTTGATCACTTTTATAGAAATGCTGATCACCTTTGCCATATCTAACATTTTATGTTCTTTTATGGGATGTTTCTTAACAATGTCTCTTGGTCAAAGTTGAACAAACCAATGAGTTGTTTTGTTTTTTTTAAACATATTTTTTATTTTAAAATTGTGGGGTACAGTTAAGGGTTAGGTATACAAATATGCATCGTACGGACACCCTTGTTGATAAGGGGTGTCTCCCCATCCCCAGACAGATATTGACTACTGTTAATACCACCTCTCTTCCCCTCCTTACCTGCCCCCATAGTTTCCCACTACTGGCAATCCTTTTCTTGTAGTGTTATGATAGATGTTCAAGGTCCACTATATGAGTGAGAACATGTGATACTCAGATCTTTGTTTCTGTGAGAGGTCACTCAGTATTACAGACTCTAGTTCCATCCAGGTTGCTGCGAAGTTCATGATTTTGTTCTTTTTTGAACAGACACACGATGAGTTGTTTTTGGGGTAAAGAGTGGTCAGCCTCGCAGAAGATAGACATGAGCTCAGTAGACGGTAGATTCACAAGTGAACAGTTTATTAAAATGTGGGCCTCTGTAATACACTGTCTTTCTTTTTCTCTTTGTTTCCTCTTTCAGTTTTCCAATTTTCAAAGGGAACACACAAAGCTTATCTTTTTTTTTGATAATCCTTAAGCAATGTCTGCCACCAAGGATAGAAGCAAAAGTATACTCTTTTTTTTTTTTTTTTTTTTTTGAGTTGGAGTCTCACTTTGTTGCCCAGACTGGAGTGGGCACACTTATGGTCACCCCAGCGTTGAACTGCTGGGCTCTGGCGATCCTTCCACCTCAGCCTTCCAAGTAGCTGAGACTATAGGTGCGCGCTACCATGCCCAGCTAATTTTTTCTTTTGATTTATTGTAGAGGCAAGGTCTCGCCAAGTTGTCCAGGCTGGTCTTGAACCCGTGGGCTCAGACAATCCACTCACCCTGGCCTCCCAAAGTGCTGGCATTATAGGCTGAGCCACCGCAGATAGTCTTTTCTAGATAACTTGAATTGTCCCAAATAACCAAGGTGTTGGGCTCTTTGGTAGCCCTCTGTGGCTGGTGCCTTTCCAGATGCATGCTGATGGGGTGAGTTTCTCTCCAGGTTATGGCTGTGCTGGACATAGGAGGGACTTTGAATTCCCTGATGGTTACACTGCGCTTGGTTGGATGGAATTAGAATGCATGTCCTAACAGAAGAGGCTTTCCACTTGAGTGGGGGATTTCCATCTTCTCAGCTCTTCTCTTCTTCCAAATCACGTTTATAATATCTCTGCTAATCTATGAGACACTTGTCTTTCTTATCTAGCCCTAAGTCATCTTGCTTGATAGACGCTTGATCTTTTTTCTCCTTTTCAGAGAAGAAAAGGAGAAAGAAACAGCTAAGAGTGGATGAACAGATCTCTTTCCGCCCCGTTTTATAGCTTTGTAAATCATAATAAAACTTCACTCATTCAGATTGAATAATGGCCGCAGGGCAGACCAGGTGAGTGAACGACCTGAAATATCAAAAATACCGCATTGTGAAAACAGGTCAGTTTATGTAGTGGCATGAACCAGTGTCTGAGAAACTTTCCTCTGCACTGCCAGCTTGAAGTTCTTGCCAGCTTGCTTTAATGAACTGAGAAATACCATTCGTATTTAGAGTGTTTCTTGTTGGCATGCAAATACCCGCTGCTCATATGTTTGAAAACAGCCTACCCTCTTGAGGAGTTCAAATTCCTCCTATTTACATTATTGCTGCCTTATAAAAATCTTTTGCCTGGCAGAGACTTTAGGCCCATTTGAATACAATTCATGATGAATACACGACTGAGGATTGGATGAATCAGACTTTTAGCCCGCACTTTCTATGGGAAGTTGCTAAGACCCCACCAAGGAATATTTAGGAGATGGAGCAAGGCTGAGTCAAGCCCTTCAGCAATGTTTGTTGAGTCTTTTTCTTTCATGCCCAAACAGGACTCGATGTGGTCAACTGGGGGATAGCATGAGTACGGTAACTAAAAACAAAACCAACCAAACCCAAAGCACCCACACAGTCTATAAATTACTGATAGCCACAAGCGCCCTTTCACCCCTCTCTCTTAGCCAAAAGGCCAATCAAGAATAAAATAAAGAGATCTGGATTTCACTGCCTCTCCTTTATTCTGCCCAAATGCGGAGGAGGACAAAAATAGAGAGTATTAGGTAGTAAGAAGAGAAACAAAAATCTGAATAACCACAAAAACAATGGGCTTTGGGGTGCATCCTAAAGCAGATCGCAGGAAAAGGAAACCATTAAAATATTTTTGTTTCGTCTGTGCGTGTGAACCTTTCTTTGAATCCCACTTCTCTTTCAAATACCATCTAGTCTCTCTTGGCCCGTATTTCCCTGCTCATAATTCCCTCCACATCTTGAATGGACCCCAGGTTCACCTCTTTGGACATTAGTTTCATTTGAAGTTCAATGCTTTCCCCTCATTTCAGCTGAACTGACTACCAGTCTAGAATTTCTCTTTGCTCTCCACTCCAGCTTCAAAATCTCTGCCAGCTTTTGAAAAGCCAGTCGCAACATACAGAATCTGAACTCCCTTCTTCCCTGCTTCCCCAATTTCTCTTTCTCACGGCTCAGATTCCGCTTTATTTCTCCTGCCCACTCTCTCTCTGTACACAGAAGCTTTGTTTATTTACTTATTTAAGCAGGAGTCTCACTCTGTCACTCAGGCTGGATTGCAGTGGCGTGCTCTCGGCCACCGCAGTCTTGACCTCCTGGGCTCAGGCGATCCTTTTGCCTCAGCCTTCCTGTAGCTGAAACCACAGGCATGCGCCACCACGCCCGGCTAACTTTTTGATTTACTGTAGAGATGAGATCTCGTCAAGTTGCTCAGGCTGATCTCGAACCCCTAAGCTCAGGCAATCCTCTTACCTCAGCCTCCCGAAGTGGTGGGATTACAGACGTGAGCCACCATGCTCAGCTCAAAGGCTTTATTTTTGATTGTCCCTCTCTGAAAAGTGCTCTGATCCCAAGGCGCCACCATAATTATCTAAAATCAATGAAGTGAGAGAGATGAGGCTGGAGTGTCCTGCAATATGGTGACATTTTTGGGTGAGGATGAGGCAGCCTGACTCATCTGTAGAAGGTCAACATCGTATCAAACCCAAATTCTGAGACTCTGGCTGGCATGCAAAGCTCTCCGTGTAAAGGGCTCATGGACAGAGGAAGCTAAGAAGGTAAAACCTTCCTCATCACCCCCTCCCATCTCATTTCTGCCTTCCTCTGCTCTTTTCAGGGTCTCTGAAAGTTCTGAGGGGACTCCCGCCGTGTCTGCTGATGAGAATGCAACACCGGCAGCAGTCCCCCTTGTTAACCTTGGTATCAGGATCAAGAATATTTTCTCGATTGTTCCTGTTTTTCTAAGAACTACTTGCTGAGCCGAGAGGCCTTTGGGGAGGGGGCAACAGGTGGCTTAACGAGGTGCTGGGGCCCCAATTTCTAATAGCTTCTCTTAAAATCCCTCACAGCAAGTATGCAGCAAAGCACGTGGCTAGCATTCTCATATAAATATCTACACACACGATTGCCAAAGTGTGCGATTAAAATTACCATATCAAAATACATTTCAAAAACAACCATCCATCCAGGGATGGTAGGTGGCTCATGTCTGAAATCCCAGCACTTCAGGAGGCAGAAGTAGGATCTCTTGAGCCCTGGAGCTTGAGGCCGGGGCAACATAGCAAGACCCCATCTCTACAAAAAATAAAAAGAATTAGCAAGTCGTGGTGGCAGGCACCTGTAGTCCCAGCTCCTCAGTAGATGGAGGCAGAAGGATCACCTGAGCCCAGGAGGGTCGAGGCTGTGGTGAGTTGTGATTGTGCCACTGCACTCCAGCCTGGACAACACAGCCAGACCTCATCTTATTTAAAAAAAAAAAAAAAAAGGCAAAACGTGTTTAAAATGCATCACATCATAATCTGTAAAAGGAAGAGCCCAAGAGAAGGCTTTGCTTTGCCACCGGGAAAATGCGCCAAGAGGGGGAAGTTTCTAGATTTGCCTCTCTCCAGTCCATTGAAGAAGCTCGCCACGTGGCTTAGCACTGGCAGGTGTTGGCGCAAAGGCCGCGGGGAGATCACACCTGCCACGTAAAGGCCGCTCTCCACGCCCCCTCTCGTGGCCTGCTCAAGCCCCTTCTGCTTGGCCATTCTCGAGCGCCCCCTGGTGGCTGGGAGGAGCGCGGGCGCGTGCAGCAGGCCTGGGGCTTTGGGATCCGAGGAATCTGAAAACTCAGGCCTTGACTTTGGTCTCTACTCCGGCTGCTGCTACCAGCTGACTTTTTTTTTTTTTTTTTTAGTTGGAGTCTCACTCTGTCGCCCAGACTGGAGTGCAGTGGCCACTCCCGGCCACCGCAGCCTCGACCTGCTGGGCTCCGGCGATCCTTCCGCCTCAGCCTTCCAAGTAGCTGGAACTACAGACGCGCACTTCCATGCCCAGCTAATTTTTTTGATTTATTGTAGAGATGAGGTCTCGCCAAGTTGCCCAGGCGGGTCTCGAACCCGCGGGCTCAGGCAATCCACTCACCTCAGCCTCCCAAGGCGCGGGGTTACAGGCTGAGCCACCGAGCCCGGCTCCAGCGGACATTTATTTGATATTTCCCATCTTCCAGGAACTTCATATACTTTATCTGCAGTCCTTCCCACAACCTTGAAAGGGCGATTTTTTTCTTCTGTTTTACTAAGCTAAACCCGAAAGTCAGACAAGTTAAAACATATTTAATGTGGCACAGCCAGTAAGTGTCAAAGATCCCTGGAAGACGTCTGACCACACACCTGAGCCCTTCCCCTGTGCCTGCGTCTCCTCAAGGATGGTGGATGGACCTGCAGGATGTAGAAACCCCTGCAATCGTGCGATGACTCGTGACAAACTTCAGCCTCGTTTCATGTCCAAGTCCATCTGATTATGCAGAGATAAATTCTCATTTCCCTTTGCCGGCACAAAAGGCCAGCCCTGCAGCCCAAAACAACCCTGCAAACTCCTATCCAATTTCCTGTCCCTGTATCTTTTAGAGTAATTATGTCTCATCTCTCTAGGTCTTCTCCTTGATATTTATGCTTTGTTGATTTTTCTCCAGATGCGTTGGGGGCACATGTCCAAATTAAATATCATTTTATTGTTTCCTGCCTCTTATTTTAAGTTCCCTTTGTCCTTGACTCTCCATGGGGTTTGCATTATATCCCAATTAGTATCTTACACATCTTGGCTGGAGGCTATTAACTGCACATCCGTGTCACTAGACAAGCTCAAGTACTCAGTGCTACCTGTTATTTTACCTTGGGTTCCTAGAGATTAGACCTTGATTTATAAGTGTTGCTTGGAGTCGGCCACTGAAGACCCCCTCTTACCTTCAACTTAAACACCCAATTTATCAGCCCCCGCCCTCCTACCCAGGCCAACAAGCAGGGCGTAATTGTCTATAGCTCATAAATAAGAAAATCAAGGCCAACGAGGCTCATGCAATGAGATAACCACAAGCGGGACTAAAAGCTTTTGATTGTAAAAGATCAAAACCACTCATGCCCCAAATGCATTTTATATAAAAATGATTGACAATTTTTTATTAAACCGCACTTTATCTGTTGACATAAAAACAGTTTTCGGGCTTTTATTTTAAGTGAGTTATGCTCACCTTAGAGTGGCATGGGTGAAGAAATCTGATGTCAGTGCAGCTTGTGTTCGGCATCTGGGTCTTCTCTCATTCCTTATCTGGTGTTTGGTTCCCCTGGTGAGGTTAGAGTCTCTTCCCGTCCCCCCTACCCCCGCCAATCTTACCTTCCAGGTCCCAACTCTGAAACTCTGGCCTCTTGATGTTCCTCAAATCACAGCCTGCCTGTGAGGGTCCTTTTCCCCTTCAAGTCAAAGGTCTAGCTTTCGGTGAATTTCTCAGGCCGGGGCATCTGAGCTCAAATTTCCCTTAACAGAGAACAAAGCTTTTCATTCCTCAATCAGAGCTAAGAGGCAGGCATGTGCTTTGGAGAGGTGACACTTTGATTTAGAGCCACATGAAAAGGTAAGTGACTGATGTCATAACTGCTTCTAAGCCGGTTTTAATGAGCATGGAGAAGGGAGGGCAAGGGCGTGTGTATCAAAGGGGGCTGGTGCAGGAGGGATGCCCCTGAGGGGGTAGAGGCGGAATGGGGGAAGGGACCTGGGAATGCTCGTCTCAGAGCCCGTGGCAAGGATGGGGTGAGAAATGTCACTGACTTTGTAATTGCACGGAGCGTGGACTCCCTCCGTGCGCTGCTGCTTCTCACCCTGATCCTTCTTCCTGAGACCTTGGCTTTGACTTAAGAAAATCAAGTCAATTATTCATCACTGGAGAGGGTGTAGAGAAATAGACAGTGAAAATGAGTGCATCCCCTTAGGAAAAAAAAAGTGTAATTTAGGCCAAGAGTCATAAAAATGTTCATGCCCTTTGAATCAGTAATTCTTCTTCTGGGAATCTTGCCTAAGGAAGGGATCCCATGTAGGGAAAATGGTGCGTCACCTGCATGCAGGCGCCACAGTGTGGGGGTACAAATATTGACACGCTTCCCAGTGGGTCGCTTGGACTGCCAATACCCTATTAGCAGAAAGTGATGGCTTTTGAGACTCCATTCCGACCCCCCTCCACTAGTTAAGAATCCTGGGAGCAACCCCCTCAGGTCCCCTCCCACTGGGGGAACTATACTGTCTTCTCCATAAATCCTGCTTTCTAAAAAAAAAAAAAAAAATACTGGGAGCTTGTTCACTCCAAAGAGGGTCAGAGAAAGAAGAGGGTCAGATGAGTCCACAGTGGATCTGCCAGTTTCCATCTCTGTTGCTTCTGCGGTGGCCACTTGCTTCACTGTTGAATGTGACCCCAGGTGTCCATGGCCACGGACGTGCTGAAGTCACTGTTGGACCCAGCACAGGCCGCAAGGGTCCTTCACGCCTCAGGGCAGGACGTAGGAACCGTCTCCACGTGCCCGCTCGGAGGCTTGTGTTGGGCGTTCACTCGTCCTTCCAAGGTCAAGAACACTGTGCTAGGGTGGCTGGATCCAGAAAGGCTCCAGCCTCGGCTGCACAGTGAGGGCACCGCTTCCCCATGTTTCATCTGGGCATAGACTGATGCTCGCTTTCCTCATAAGCCGTTGTCTCTTTTGGGCCATGGGATCTTGGGTGGTCAAACCAGTTCACTCCTACTGGCATCCCTAACTTTACACTGTGGGGAGGAGGCTTGGGATATGAGTTTCTTCTCTGCGATAGGCCCTGCTCCCTACACAAATGATCCATCTCTTTAGGGACCAGCCTTGCCTTGTGATGGTTTCCAGAGAGTGACAAGTTGTACAGAATTCTATTTAACCTGAACACCAGAATAATGGCCACTTATTTCCCCACTGTTGCATAACTAAGGCAACTCCTCAGTGATCTTTCATAGGACATCGACAAAAAAATCAGCTTTGCTACTAAAAACAAAAACAAAACATCTATATATGCATGCGGATATTTGTTGCAAATTGTAAGTCGAAGGAAGCCAAAGATGCAACGTCAGGGGGATTGCAAAATAAACCAGGATGTGTCAACTCAGTAAGATAATGTGTGCTGCTAAAGTGATAATTAGGCAGATTATGAGAAAACATGAGGGTTTTCCCTCCTGCTTTCTAAACTTTTTAAGGCTGTTAAGTTAAAATGAATAAAATATTCTTCAAAGTAACTGCTGACCTGAAGCTGTTGCCAACAGGACTTGCTGATGATTTGTTTGGGAATATGAGGGAGAGAATCCTTAAAGGTGACTTCTAAATGTTTGGCTTGAACAATGGGGTAAATGTTGGTGCTATTGACTGAAACAAGGAGGAACCAGGAGGGGCAAAGATGAACACTGGGAAGCCAAGACCTTTGTCTATACAGTAAGTCCCCTACATACAAACCTTCAAGTTGTGAACTTTCAAGGAAGCGAATGTGTGTTCAATCAGTTTTTTTTCTCTTTTTTTTGAGTTGGAGTCTCACTCCATCACTCAGGCTGGAATGTAGTAGCACACTCACTACCACCTCAGTGTCGACCTGCTCTGGCCATCCTTCCGCCTCAGCCTTCCAAGTAGCCAGAACTTCAGGCGCATGCTACCACGTCTGGCTAATTTCTTTTGATTTATTGTAGAGATGAGGTCTGGCCAAGTTGCCCAGGCTGTTCTCGAACCCGTGGATTCAGGCATCCCCTCACCTCGGCCTCCCAAAGTGCTGGGATTACAGGCTTGAGCCACCGTGCTCAAGCAGACAGAGTGAGACTCCGACTCAAAAAACAAACAAACAAAAAACAAGAGAAACAACTGTTGGCCAGCCCATTTCATTGCTTGAAAGTCAGGCCTTGAATGATTGCATCAGCAACTGATCCAGCCTGGACAAAGAGAAAGAAAAAGAACTGACGAGTGGTCCACCCTCCTCTCTTACAGCTCACTTGGACCAGCTACACTCCCACGTGAGGGATGCTGAAATGATATGCTTGAAAAATGAGACGATCCTAGTTATTGACACATCACTGATATGATTGTCTTTAAACGGAATTCACCACTTCCTTTCCACTGCACTGTGTTTACCTATTAACAAATGCTCTTTAGAGTTCCTGAGAGTGGCAGCCCAGAACATGAGGAAAGTGGGCGAAACTGCAGCTTGTATCCTTTGCTGATGTGCAATCAAGATAAAAACCACTCTCCCTGCCCAGGACGGTCATTTCACTGACCCCTGCGGCGAAGAGCCCCTAAGCAACTTAAGAAAACACAAGTTACAGCTGTTGTTCCAGAAAGTTCTGCATTTAACCTGGGAACTCAGGGCTTTCTCTATATGGTATGCTATTTTTGATCACTCAGCCACACTGTCGAAACAGAGTAAGTTGATATTCTTCGCCTAGAAGCTGATGAGAAAATGTCTATCTCCTCGAAAGCAGAGTTAAAAAGGAAGAATTTCTATGAAAAAACCACAAGTTTTCAGTCACTTTCTTAATCAGTAAAAACCTAGATAGCCTAATAGAATTTAAAATGAAAGCAATGTAAGATGCTTAGTTCAAGCATCAGAAACCAACTCTAACGGGTTTATGCAGAAAAAGAATTGGTTAAAAGAATCATGGCAATGGCCCTGATGTCCATTTACATAGAATGGGAAGACAAACTGCGATGTAGATAAACAATAAAAATATGACAATAAAAAAATAAACTACCGAAGCAAACCACAATGGTATGTATGGAGTCTTTAGATATCAGCTACATCTTTACACATATACTGCCTGTTTCCATTTATATAAAGTTCTGAAAAGGGCAAGACAAAGTCTATGGCACTAGTGTCAGGACAGTGGCTGTCTTTGGTGGCCGGAGGGCTGGAAGGGGATGTAAGGAGCGATCCAGGATGCTGGTGACCGAGTGTGCTTGATTTGGAAAATCCTTGGGCAGCACGCTTTCCATGCGTGTTCTTGTTTCTATGTATGTCTTCACGAAATTCACACAAGAGAGAGCAACACAAGAGCTACTGGGTAGGCCAAAACATCACCTGTAAGTGCTAGAGATGCAGTTTTCAGGCTGTGGGTCCAAGCATACTTCCTAAATCAGGCACAGAACTTGAATGAGCGCATTTCCACGGATGGATGCTGTGCTTGCCTTTCAGACATTCCGCCTGCACTGTGCACGTATCAGGACTGGACATCCGGTTCCATATGCATTTGTTTATTTTCTGCTCTCCAACTGGAATGTGAGCTCCCTGCTGGCACATAGAAGCTGTTCAACAAATATTCATTACATGAGATTGCCTTGTCCGTAAGTGAGCAGGGCTCTTCTCACAGATGCAATCTTTCTTTAGCTGTTTGCATCTCATCAGTCAGGGTCCGGTCAAGTCCTGTTGTCCCAGGAACACATGTTATCTAAAGTGGTTTCCGGTGTTTCTCATCAGCACTGACTTTCAAGTTTTATTCTCATAATGCAATTTAACTTCCCGCAGTTCCAAGTTCATAGTGGGATAGTGGTCCCACTGTAACCCCTGAAACAGAAACACGGAACACAACGGAGACACGGAAAGTACTCACGGGTGTGCAACTGGACACAAAAATGCACATGGGTGGCGCTGAGGGAAGCCGTGGGGAAGATGGTAAGCGGAGAGATGGGGGTGCGTTTATCAAAGAAGGACGATGGGGTGGTTTCCTCGGCCTAGATGAGATTGCCCAACGCTGTCTATGTCTGCTACTTTACGTTCCCTCCCATCGACACAGTGTTACTCATCTGTAGAGCCTTCTGGGAAAGTCATCTGTGGAATCCTGCCCTCCCGTGGCACTGTCTGTTGTGTGGGATGTTTTAGTAAAGAACCGACTAACCCTCAGATAGAGACTCTCAGAGGATGCATGTCTTGCCAGCTTGAAGCCATGCCTTGCCCTCCAAAACAAGGCCCATGTGCGTCCTGGCTTGTGTTGTTAGTCCCTCAAAGCCAGCTCTTGTCAGTCAAGGTGGTGGCTTCCTTGGGGACTGACTGGACCTTTCCATTGTTATCTTATTCTGGGAGAAAAGAAAGGAAAGAGACAGTGGGTTGTCCCTCATAATTTGACTTAGCTGGGAGCAGTTGGGAGTCCTTGAAGTCCCAACTACAAGTTGGAGGCTGAGGCAGGAGGATCACTTGAGGCCAGGAGTTTGAATCCGGATGGGGTAACATAACAAGACCCTGTCTCTAAACTAATAATAATATTGATGATTCGACTTAAATTTTACTTAGAATCTCTACTAATGCTGCCTCTTTTCCTCCCAAGATGGGAGGTCAAAGAATATTTTACATGACATTGTGTACTATTTTGTCCCGCCTTTCTTCATTTCCTTCCTGTATGGGGGTAGATTGTTTTGGAGGGCACAGATAGCAAAACTCAAAAGTCATCTCTATTCTGAGTTAAGGAAGAAAGAAAAATCTGAGATGAGACCAGGTGCAGTGGCTCATGCCTATAATCCCAGCACTTTGAGAGGCCAAGGCTGGAGGATTGCTTGAATTCAGGAGTTTGAGACCAACCTGGGCAACATAGCGAGACTCTATCTCTACAAAAAATATTTTTAAAAAATTAGCGAGGCGTGGTGATATGCACCTGTATTCCCAGCTACTTGGGAAGCTGAGACAGGAGAATTGTTTAAGCCCAGGAGTTCAAGGCTGTGCAGTGAGCTGTAATCAAGCTGCTGCACTCTAGCCTGGGCAACAGAGTGAGACTCTGACTCAAAAAACAAACAAACACAAAAACCTGAGATGATTTCTTTTGCCACCCTCCACCGCCTAGTTGCCCCTCTACTGCTTGCACTTGATGCCTCAGTTTCTTTTTCTAGCTCTCTCTTGCCCCTTTAGCAACCCAACTGCGTTTCCAACGGCATGATAGACATTTTCACTGGGATCTACAAATGGCTTCTCAGACTCCACATAGCAGAAGCGTAGTCGTCATCTTTTATTCCATAACAAATCTTTCTTCCGGTTTCTTTATCAAGTTAGTGGCAGTGTTATTCTTCTTTTCATCCAAATGAAGGGCCTCCATCGGCAAGTGTTTGCTAAGTCCTGCCAGTCCTACTTCTAAGAGCTCGATCCCACTATCCCATGACTATCACCACCTTTCTACTTCAGACCCATATCACCTCCCACCCATTCTAGCTTCCTTAGGGTGTCAAGCACCACGACCAAGAGCAGGTACACGTGTCTTGATTAAAATATTGCCTCTGCTGTTTTATCTGGATGAGTCTGGGCCAGTTGTTGAATCATCCCAAGACTCAGTTTCCTCATCTGTAAAGTGGGCTAATAATATCTCCTGCTATGAGAATTCGATCAGATTATGTATAGGAAGGGGCATCTACAACGTGCTCAATACTAGCAGTGATGACTACCATTTGTCCTCTCATGACTTCATTGGATGCACCACTGCTAGGTTTACTTTCAACAGGACAGCTCTGATCAGGCTTTAAAAACCCTCCATGCCCCCCCCCCCACCCCCCCGCCCAGGGTCTACCCAACACCTGACACCTAACAGTCCCATTCTGGAATTCCAGATCTTCCATAAGTCCTCTGACCTCCTTACTCCCTTGTGTTCCAGTTAATAGGACCCTACCCCTTCCCCATATCCTCCCTCCATTTCAGCCTCTGTGCATTTTGCTTGTATTCTGTCTTTTGTTTGATTCATCCTCCTTGTCCTTCACGGTCTAACTCAAACAGCTGCTCTCTGATGACTGCATGCCTTTTTCTCTTCTCTTAAGGTCTCTGCGCATAACCGCACCTGTCTAACGCGAGGGCTTGCTTTCTTTCTGGTCCTGTGTGTTCGTCCAACTCCTGTAGCTGCAGGAGCCTTCGCTCCCCTGGCTTCAAGTCACCACATGTCAGCATTAAGGCTGAAACATTTAAGCAGTCATTTCCCTTTCTGCCAACACGATGCTAAAATACCAATTTGAGCAAATTTTCCACTAAGCCAGTTGGCTAGATCAGTGTTTGATACACAAGGTTTTGCTCATATAAGAGCCAACGCTGGGGGAAAATGTGGCTATGAGACATGGAAAGAATCTGATTACTCTTCTTCAAGCAATATTCTTCCCATTCTGCCCAGTCTGCGTGCCTGCTTCTGAGCTCTCTGCTTTAGTGATTAGTGATGGGAGGTCCGACACGGGCCTCACCTCGTATAGGACAGGGTAGGTCAATTTAAATTTCTTGAATAGTTTTGATACTTATTTTTTTCTTCCCAATATGTCTCGAAGAGCTGGAAATTTATTGAGTAGTTTTTAAAGGAAACTTGTGCTTTTAGCAGAAGTTGGATGCAAATATAAGTTCTCATTTTTTGGGGGGCTTTTTAGAGGTATAATTGACAATTAGGAATTGTATATATTTAAAGTGTATGGCTTAGTGTTTTGATTTATGTATGCATTGTACAACGATCACCACAATCAAGCTAGTTGACTTGTCTATCACCTCACATAGTTGGTGTGTGTGTGTGTGTGTGTTGAGAACACTTGAGATCTTGGCAAATTTCAAGTATGTATTACATTACTGGTAACTTTAGTCACTCATACCATGCATGAGAGCTCCAGAACATACTTTTCTTGCACAGTTGGAACTTTGTACTCTTTGACTAACAACCCCTCATTTCTTCCAATACCTTAGGCCCTGGCAACCAGCATTCTACTCTCTGCTTCTGTGAGTTTGGCTATATTTGATTCCACACAGATGCGAGAGCACAAGGTATTTGTCTTGCTGTGTCTGGTTTATTTCACTTAGCGTAGTGTCCTTCAGTTTCATCCATGGTGTTACAAATGGAAGGAACTCCATCTTCAAAGATCAGTTTTCTTTAAACCTTTGAGGATCTCGAGAAAGGTTTTTCCTTTCCTATGGCTGCTTCTTTTAGAACCCACGCTAATTTCTCAAATTCCACTTATGAGTAGCAAATACTTCCCTCCAGACCCTGGCCACAGACCGGAGAGTGTGGGAGGAAACCACGCATCCTGCCAGAAAGCGATGCTTTAAAAAGATGAGGTTAAATTCCATTTTGAAGAGTTTTAACACAGCTTCCTTTCCCCTCAGCGCCAGGCCTCACCACATGCTATTATTTTACTCAATTTGAGTCTGTGTGTGTGTTCGTGTGTATAATAATCTTGTCTTCTTAGAAATTTTAAATATATGAATTAATAACATATTGCTAGCTTAAAAAGCAATATAAATTTAAAAAATATTTTGTAAGTGGGGCTATACCATTGAGTCTTAAAAAAATTATAAAGGCTGGAAATGCTTGTGTGTGCGATCCTGCTTTTATAATTCTAATATTGTGCATTAAATATATTGCATACGCCACTCTTGGCCCATGGTTCTATGAATGGGACTTGAAAAAGTCAGCTTTGTTTGATGAACACATCTGTCAACAAAATGCTTCTTTTATTGTTGAAAATATATGTTCTGATTTATTTTTGCCTTTTCCTATGATTTTCTGAGTACATTTACATTCGATTTTATGAGCACATTTGCATTTTTTCTTTCTCTTTTTAAAAAGAATTTTCCTAGAAAAAATTTTTAAGCATACATAAAAGTGGAGAATATAGTATAATGAGCTTCAACTATCACTCAAATTCCAGACTTATCAGTGTTCTCCCCGCCTTTACTTCATCTATACATTTTTCTTCTTCCTCCTTTATTTTGGCTGAAGTGTGCTAAAGAAAATCCCAGAATAACAGCTCACCCTTCTATATCTAAGAGTTCATCACTAAAAAATAGAGGCGTTTTCTTACACAACCACAGTATCATTAATCGTGCCTATGAAAACTAACCGTAAGTTATTGGTATCACATAATACACAATCCAAATTCAGATTTTCCTCATTGTCTTTCAAGATTCACACATTTCTGTGAGTTTCTCAGGGCTGGAGAAGAGACTTAGGGTTTGGTAAGCAAGAGCTACCCAGGGGAAGGTCAGGGAACATCGTGAGCTGGAGAAAAGGATTTCTGAGAAGTGTCATCTGGATAATGATTTTTTTTTTTGAATTGGAGTCTCACTCCTTCACCCAGGCTGGAGTGCAGTGGCACATTCACGGCCTCCCCAGCGTAGACCTTCTGGGCTCCATCGATCCTTCCGCCTCAGTCTTCCAAGTAGCCGGAACTACAGACACACGCTACCACACCTGGCTATTTTTATTTTATTGTAGAGACAAGGTATTGCCAAGTTGTCCGGGCTGGTCTCAAACCCGGGCTTCAGGCAATCCACTCGCCTCGGCCTCTCAACGTGCTGGTTTTACAGGCTGGGCCACCCGGCCGGATAATGATCTTTGAGAGGTACAAGTCACGACTGGAACAATTTTTAGTTACTAATTAGCTGCTAGATAATGCCTCTTTAAATTTAATTCCACACATAGTCTGAAATTTAGAGGATCCCAAGATTTGTTCTATTTACAGATGTGACTTCTGGAAAAACAATTCTTATTCCAACTCTTCTTACTCCAGTAATTATCATGGAACACCCTTTCCAGGTTGAAAAGAAATTGAAAGACTTCCAGAATAGACATGGCCATAGCATTTACCGGCAACCTATTACAAAATTAACTCTCCCCTTTTCCAGAGGAGTGTGATGTATGATCTCAATGTTTTTACCTACTATTCTACCCTCAGCAAAGCAGACTTTGTGTTTGACAGTTCTGATCTTATTCTGTGTTGTTATTAAGGAGTATGGGTTTGCTAACCATACCAGAATATATGTCAGCCCCTGTAGTGTTAAAATTTAGTCTATAGAAGCAATTGGAATGCAATCTTGAAGTACTGGGCGACTCACCTGCTTATTAGTATTTCACCATCTGTGGATCCCAGTGAAAGATGGGTCTAATTCAAAGGGCTCACTTCAAATATATTTTCCTTGGCTCTGAAGACCAAAGTAATTGGCAGTAAACAGTGATAGGGGCAGCTTTCATCAATGCACAGTGGGAGTCATGACAGAACCCTTAGTTCCCTCCTACAGCTCTTCCCAGCAGACTTCAAACACTTTTTTTTCATCCAACAGTGAGCCCTTTAGGCTTCTGTTCACCAGCCCAGTGGAATCGCCAGTTGCTGGGAATTTCATAAAGCAAAATTCCCCAAAGAGTTTCAACAGAGGTGCTCAGGAAGCCAAAACCCCACTAGCTCTTTGGCCTAACTCAAAAGCCCAGCTGCAGAATAACCTTCCACTTTCTGTGTTCCTAGCCGCTGGAGGTTCTATAGCTAAATTGTTCTCCTCAGCATCAGCTTTGTCCATTGCAGGGCACTCTTGAAAGTGAGGGTAGTTTACGTCATGGTGGAGCAGGGGGAAAAGCATCATCACACCCATTATCATTAGTAGGCCACATGTTTCTACAGCACTGTATGGTTGCAAATGATGTTCATGAACATGGTACTCTTGATCTTCATAGTAACACTGAAAGGTAGGAATTGAGGATATCTTTCACCCTGTTTTGTGCACAAGGAGACTGAGGATCACTGAGGTTAAGGGTCTTGTCCACCGCCCTACACTTGGCAGAGCTAGAGCCAAATTATTGGTCTTTGTCCTCCAGTTCACTGCTTTGTCCTGTTCCCCATGTGGCCTCCGAATAGGATAGGCCATGCAAATAGTCTTTGGCTGGGTTTCTTAACTGGGTGGATACAGCTCACTTGTGTGCAAAAGGGATATTCCTCGGTCTTTGGGGAACCTGGATGGACCTGGGGTGGCCCAGGCTAGCAAGCTCTACCTCAAATGTCCTAGTCCTTTTACCTTAGGGGCAAAAAGTTGTTGTCATTTTCTGTGTGCATAATGACATGAAAAATGTTGGGAGCCACTATTTTAAAGAAAAGTTTTTTTTTTTTTTTGAGTTGGAGTCTCACTCCATCGCACAGGCTAGAGTACTGTGGCACACTCACGGCCACCCCAGTGTCAATCTGCTAAGCTCAGGCAATCCGTCCACCTCAGCCTTCCAAGTAGCCAGAATTACAGGTGCGCACTACCACGCCTGGCTAATTTTTGATTTATT
>CAUYQG010011237.1:0-12282 GCA_963574415.1 Tarsius wallacei
CCAAAGAGAAGGGAATCAAGCTTCTGTCTGTCTTCTCCTATTCGTGAACTTCAAGTTCATCCTTTAATTCATCATAAAGAGAACAAAAGTATCAATATACCCAGTTCAGTGCCTCCGATAAGCAATGTTGGGTCTCTATAACTCTTGAAGGCTACAGTATTGCGGGTTTTTTGTTTTTTATTTTTGAATTGGAGTCTCACTCTTGTCACCCAGGCTGGAGTGCAGTGGCACGCTCCCGACCACTGCAGCCTCGACCTGCTGGGCTTAGGCGATCCTTCTGCTGTAGTTCCTTAGCTGGAACTACAGATGCATGCCACCACACCCGGCTAGTTATTTTGTGATTTCTTGTAGAGACGAGGTCTCAACAAGTTGCCCAGGCTGGGGTCTCAAACCTCTGGTCTCAGGCAATCTTCTCGTCTCAGCCTCCCAAAGTGCTGGGATGATAGGCTGAGCCACCACGCCCGGCCAATATTATGTTTTTTAGTTTGAGTATCTCTCCACAATTCACCCTGCTTTCAAAATTCAATCACCTCCTCAAACCCTGTGCAGTCTCTTGAGTACCATGGAAAATGTTCAGGGTCTGCTTATGAGTGATCTATGTTCTACATATTTCATAACGAGTTCAGATAATGGCCCAAAGGAGGGGACAATGAACTCTGAGTTAAGGGTTAAGAGGAGGAAAAGCTATTGCAACAGAGTCTTGGAGACACAGAGGAAGGAATTTAGCAGAGCTGTGAGGGGGTCGGTGATCAGGGCACTTCAAGCAGCGTGAACAGCATGGGCTCAGGCTTGTTTTCATGTTTGTCTCATCTGCCGGGCCTTCTAGAGTCAAGACCTCAAACTTTGGGCCTACCCATCACCAGCCCCGTGGAGGATAGACAGTGTGTAGCAAGTTTTTTCATAGAAATAAGATGAGCAATCTGGTCTAGAGAATATTGAGAATAGTCAGAAGACAGGTCAGTGATTCTCAAACCTGGGAAAGCATGGATTCCCTTGGAAAGCTGGTTCCTCAGAGTTTCTGCTTCAGGAGGTCTGGAGTGAGGATCTCAAACTTGCATTTTCAACAAGCTCTGTCCCAAGCCCCATGACTCTGATGTTGGTGGCCCAAGAAGCACAGGGGTGTTGGTGGGAAGGTGTTGTGGACACTGATGTCCTGGCTCTTATCACCCAAAACTACCTGGAGGTGCCCCCCATGTCAGCCATCAAAAAACTTTTTGATCAAGCTTAACCTGTGTTGCTCACACCCGAGCGTTAATTTTCTGGCTCATATGCGGAGAGAAAAATAAATCTGCTGCCTGAGACTTAATGGGTCTTGTAGATTTTTTAAATATTAGCATGTTTTTCAAGTGCTGTGAAGCTGAAAAGTACTAAAAAATCTCCAGGATTAGTCATTTCTCTAAAAAAAAAAAAAAAGTTTCCAGTGACACAATACTTATCTTGAAAGATGAAAATTTCCACCTAAGGCATTTTTTCCTATATTTTGCAATCATCAATGGGAATTGATGCCAACTCTTCCTTTTTTAGACTTTGAATGATACGTTTTAAAACTCAGTTGAAAATTCTTCCAACGTGCCTCTAAAACCCGCTTGCTCTCATTTAACTCCGTTTGTCTCTCTCTCGCTCTGTATTTTCTTGAACATTCCAGCTGTTAACATTAAATCTAATTTCTGCATGTCAGCTCATGTCAAAGCAAGCCTTAATCCTTTTAAAGTTAACCTATCACCAGCTCAAAGCTACTTTATAACACCAGACATAACCGTGTTTCCAACCCTGAGGGCACGGCTTGTGGTGAAGTCTGCATGCATGCTGGAGTTCCCTGGATTTCTACTCGGTGTACACTGGAATTCTGTATGGAGTGAATCAGGATTGAACCCCATCCAAAGTGCTTTGGTTGGAGAAACAGAACAAGGATTTGTCTTCATACACTGTAGAAGTATCGGAAAGAGTGTTAGCGGTCATAGAGTCCCGTATCTTTATTTTTTAGTCTAGGAGAGATTAAAATGTTATGGACAAAGGTATACAGTTAACGGCAGAAGTGTTGAAACTGGAACCAAACAGGAATGCTTACCATCTAAAGCCTAATGCTTTGTCGATGGTGTTCTACTATGTCATTTACTTTCTTCTCTCCCTTGGGTGAAACAGCATTCAAAATAAAACAAAATAAACTTTAAAAAGTCTAATGTCCTTATTCCTTTCATGTTGACAACTATTTTTTGAGGGGCGTGAAAAAGTCAACTGTGTCTTGAAAGTTTGGCGTGAACCAATTCCTATCCAGAACCCTAAAGACCCATACCTTAAGAGATAAGATAGACAAGTGGGACCTCATCAAACTAACGAGTTTCTGCAAAGCAAAAGAAAAGAGAGCGGGGAGACAGCCCACAGAATGGGAAAAATATTTGCCAACTGTGTATCTGACAAAGGCCTAACATCTAGGATCTACGAGAAACTCAAACACACCGAAGGGAAAAAAACAAACAGCCCCATTAAAAAGTGGGCAAAAGACATGAATAGACACTTCTCAAGAGAAGATATACAAGCAGCCAACAGACACATGAAAAAGTGCTCAGCCTCACTCATCATCAGAGAAATGCAAATCAAAACCACGTTGAAATATCATCTAACCCCTGTAAGAATGGCCATCATTAATAAAACACACAACAACAGATGCTGGTGAGGATGTGGAGAAGAAGGAACGCTTCCACATGATGGTGGGAATGCAAACTAGTACAACCTCTTTGGAAGACAGTGTGGTGATTTCTGAAAGAACTAGAAATTGACCTTCCCCATGACCCAGCAATCCCCCTATTGGGAATATACCCGGAGGAACTCAAATCATTCTACCGAAAAGATATCTGCACACGTATGTTTGTTGCAGCTCTATTCACAATAGCAAAAACATGGAACCAATCATGTTGCCCATCGAAGCTGGACTGGATAAAGAAAATGTGGCACGTATACACAATGGAATATTATGCAGCTATGAAGAAGGACAAACATATGGACTTCGCAGCCACTTGGATGGATTTGGAGTCGATCATGCTCAGTGATCTATCACAGAAACAAGGAACAGAGTTCCATATGTTCTCACTCATAAGCAGACCTTGAACGATTATAATACTATAAGAAAGTGATTGGCAGGAGTGGAAAACTGTCAGGGGAAGGAGAAGCACACCTCATCCACAAGGGTACCTGCATAATCAATGTTTGTATACTTAACCCTGAATTGTACCCCACATCTTTATAATTGTAATAATAATTATAACAATAAAAGAATGGATAGAGACTCAGAAAAAAAAAGAAAGTTTGGCATAGTTACACTTTTTATCTGATGCTTTGTTTTTAAAAAAATTTTAGATTTGTTGGGTACAAGCGAAGGTTTGCTACCTAAGTAGGTTCCATGCAGGTGAAGTTTGGGCTTCTAACTGGCCCTCTATCCCCCTGATGGTGGGCCAAGTACCCACTGTGTTGCTACATGTCCCCCTGTCTCTCTCTCTCCCTCCCTCCCCAAGTTGTGCCTGGTGTCTGCCATCCCATCCTTGTGCCTGTGTGACCAGCATTCAGGGTTTCTGATGCTTTCTGATCAGATACACCTCAAATGTAGAAACCTAGTCAATGACACAGAGCATTGCCATTGCTAAGTCCCATGTGATAGCAACTTGTAGTTGAGTACAGGTGATTTTTTTTATTCTACTGAGACATTTAGCTTTATTATAGCAATACACTAATAAAGAAATTCTGTCTTTGTGGAACATCACCAAATGAAGATCGATATCAATGCCATTTTACTTCATATAACATTTAGATTTGGTGTAATATAATTAGAATTTTAGGAAGATATATTTGAACCGACAAAAGAAATGATAAATATACTTTTCAGTGAGTGAAGAGACTGTCAGTAAACAAGGTAAATGTTCAGTTAAATGTCCACCTTAAACAAGCAATAATTAATGAAAAAGAATAAAAAATGCTGTTTTATTCATATTATGAACTCACACTAGGGTTAAAAGAGCAAGTCACATTTTTTTCCCCCCAGAGTAACTCCTATTAATTCAGGGAAGAATTACAATGAAAACGTTAACAACAATGCTACGAGAAAAGTAGCTTCAAAGTCCTATGAGACCTTAAGGAGGGCATAATTAATTTTGTTTTGTAAGTTGGAAAAGACTTCAAGGGGGTATGATGTCTGAAACAAGTGCGGGTGCAATTTTTTTTTAAATGCCAACCAGATAATTTTTTAAGGTGTAAATACAGTATGATGTTCTTTTTCCTTTCTAAACGTTGAAAAATATCTTTTATTAAGCCTATTTAAAATAATATTCCTTGCTGGCTGCAGGGGCTCATGCCTGTCATCCCAGTACTTTGGGAGGCAGAGGCAAGAAGATTGCCTGAGCCCAGGGGTTCGAGACCAGCCTGGGCAACTTGGTGAGACCTCATCTGTACAATAAATTAAAAAAATTAGCCGGGCATGGTGGTACGTGCCTGTAGTTCCAGCAACTTGGAAGACTGAGGTGGAAGGATCGCCTGAGCCCAGCAGGTCAAGGCTACAGTAGCTGTGAGTGTGCCACTACACTCCAGCCTGGGTGACAGAGTGAGACTCCGACTCAGATATATATGTATATTCTTACAAAATAAACTTCTCACTTCTCATTTTCTCAGTTGAAATAGCAGTGCCTTCCTTTTATTTTTATTTACTGTTTTGTTAGTCTTTCTGTTCTATATAGTTCACTCATAGTACCTTATACACCTCACTTATTTGGGTAGAAGCTTCTTGAAAAAGTCTATGTCAGCATTTTCCTTTAGAAGAGTCATTTTATAGTCTTATATATGATTTTCTTTTTTTTTCTTTCCCCCTTTTCATTTTATTTCCTTTTTTGTAATATTTCAGTACTTGAGCATTAAAAAACCCTAGGAACAATAATATATGCAGGTATCCTCACATTTTTTCTTTCTATACACACTTCTTTACTTACAGGTAAATAAACTGATTGTAAATACCATTCTTTTCATCCACAAAGGGGAGGAAAACTGGGGTGAGGCTATTTTCCAAGGACACAGGGACACCTTGTGCTGAATTTGGAAACAAAATCTCCTAGATCAGTGCTCACTGGATCAACTGTTCAGCATTTAAAGTGTGGTCCAAGATTCGACGCAGGTGCCTTGCTGACAAGTTTCAAGGAAAAAAAAAAGTTCATGATCTGAGATCCTGAGAAGGAAGGAGTTAAAGGGAAGAGACTCTTAGAGGATTAGACTGACCTCCGGGGATTTGGGAACCAGGCAGAAGCTCTGAAGATGAAAGGAAAGATTTGACTCTGTGCTACATGACAAGTTTTGGAGGAAGCGAGAGTGTCATTTCATTCAACTGTCGATAAGCACCCAAGCTTGAATTAGCAAAGCTCCTATAACGATTATCTGCTAAAAGTCGTCATTAGAAACTGTTTCAGAAACTATGTCAATTGTAAACAATCACCTTGAGGTACCTGCAAGACAGGAAACATCTGAGCAGAATAGCAAGGGTGCATATTAAGCGTCAGTTGCAAAAGGGTAAATCGACAAGGCATGTCATTACATCACGGTCGATCTTTTCTTCTCAATCACAGAAAGAAGGAAAGACGGAAATCACTGCTGTCCTGCCTTGTTTATTGTAACCTTACACGAGCATCAGAGTGCTGCTTTTGGGGGGGAAATGGGAGGGTGCCTTAGATTCTTCTTGTGAGAGGAAGACCACATTTAAATAGGTCCCAAAGAGCTACACTTTTTTATCACCCCGGAGGGAGCCTCTTGTTATACTTGACCCAGACTCAGTCACTGGTAATACTCTCCACCCAGGCTAAATAAACTTGGCATCTAGGCTAAGCCAATTAGTGTGATTGCTGTCCTCTGGTTAGAGTTTCCAGGAACCATCAGCCCTCCTGGGAAAAGGAGCATGGTCTTTCTTCTGTTACCAAGTAAATACCCGATTAACCTGACTTCCAAGTGAATATCTGATTTCCCTTAGGATATGCTTATAGAAAGTAGGAGTGGGCCTGGGGTAAAAACGGGAACTGAACACACACACTCACCTCTAAATCCATCCAGAAAGTCTCGCAGACAACAGTAAAGGGAGTCGGGGGGGGGGATAGTGGGGGGAAGATAAACAAGCCAGGACAGAGGGACAAGGGGGGAGACGGTGGAATCTGGGTGGCAAATGGATGTGTGGTAACTGACATATCAAATTCAAGAAAGCTGAATTAAAAAGCCACCAGTGGGAATAGTCTAGAAGCACACTGATTTGCTTTGCAGCATCTGCAAAGCTTCAGGGGTTATTGACTCCGGTTATTTTGGAAGTAGGCTATAGGTAGGACTGAAAAAAAGGGTTGGTTGAAAATCTGTTTAAAAAATATTCATTTTACCTACACTCCCACTAAATTGACAGACTACATTTCTGTTGGATTTGTTTTAAGGAGTAAACTCAAAATGTTCCAAACGAAACCCAAAAATATGTTTTTCCATACTTTCTGTTAGAATCGCTTTCTGGGTACTTATTTGTTTTTTGCTGTTATAAATAGAATATTTTAAAATTTTTATTTTCTAACTGTTCGTTGTTGGTATGCAAAAGTGCTACTGACTTCTGGTTATTAATCTTTTAATGGGTAACTTTGCTAAAACGTTGACAGATATGTGGCATTATTTCTCTAAATGATTAATTTACTTGATTGATTATAATAATTTTGGGCAGAATTCCTTTGGCTTTTTCATTTTGTAGACAATCATGTTATCTCTGAATAATAATAATTTACTTTCTAATCCATATTGCTTTTCTTTCTTTTTTATTATTTTTCTTATTGCACTGGCTGTGATATTTAGTTCAATGTTAAATAGCAATCGTTATCTCGACAGTGATTATAAGAGTTCACCATTGATTATAATGTTTGCTATAAGGTTTCTGTACATAACTTTTTCAGGTTAAAGAATCCCTTTTATAACTTATCCACTAAAAATTTCTGTCAAAAATGATTACTAAATGTTATCAACTGCTTATTCTGTACCTATTGAAATCATATTTTTTCCTTTTATGTGTTAATGTGTACATTACTTACTAGATTTTATGATGTTAAATAATCTTGCATTTCTAAAATATATCCAACTAGGTAATAACATATTGCCTTTTACAATAGGTGAATTCACTTTGCACTTTTTCTTTTTGAGAATTTTTTTGCCCCTGCATTAATGAGTAAGATTGGCCTGTTTTTTTCCCATTTCTTTTACTCTTTATACTTTTGATAGTAAAAGAAATGAACTTTTGATAGTAAAAGAAATTAAATTAAAGAACTGAATTGGAAAGCCTTCCCTTTTATTGTATTCATTAGAAATTCAGGTTGGGCATTACCTTTCTTTGAATCTTTCATTGAAATCTCCTGTAAAACCATGTAGACCTGCTGTTGTCTTTGAGGGAGATTGTGAACTATGGATAATATTCTGATTTTTATTTCTTTTATTTTATTAATTGTCTATTAATTGACAATTATGGGTCAATTTTGGTAACTTTCTGTTTCTAAAGTATTTTGTTTATTTCTCCTAATTCTTAAAATGTGTTAACATTGAAATTACTTACATTTCCTGTCATTTTGACCTCTGCCACCTCTTTAGTTATTCCTTCTTACACATTCCTAATATTTTGTGCCATCCCTTTTACTTCCCGAATCCATCTTTCTGGGCAATTTCATTCATCTTTTCAAAAAGCCACTTTTGGTTTTGTTGACCCCAAATCATGAAGCATTTTACTGAATATGTTCCTCTTCTTTATTATTTAATTTATTTATTTTTGCCTTTATCATTTTCTTCCTTCTCCTTCTACATTTTCTGAGTTTATAATCACGCGTCACATGACGACATTTCGGTCAGCCATGGACTGCATGTTAGAAGGTGGTCCTAGAACATTAGGATGGAGTTGACACATTCCTACCCCCTGGGGACTTGTAACAGAACACATGACTCTGGTGTTTGTGATGTTGCTGATGTAAACAAACCAGTTGTATAAAAGCACAGCACATGCAAATATGCATCATATGTGATACTTGACAACGAGTGACTTTTACCGGTGTGTGTACTTACTGTACTATTTATTGTTGCTTTAGGAGGTATTCCTTTTACTTATTTTTTTTTTTTAAACTAACCGTAAAGCAGCCTCGGGCAGGTCCTTTGAGAGGTTTTTGACAGCTCCAGGGATATTGCTGCCCCTGCAGACCTTCCAGTGACACAAGATTTGCAGGTGGAAGACGGTGGTATGGGTGGTCCTGACCCTCTGTAGGCCTGGGTTCCTATGAGTGTTTGCATCTCGCTTTTTCAACAAAAAAGTTTTAAAGAGTTAAACAAAAATAAAGAAAAATAGAAAAAAGCTTACAGAATAGGGATATAAAGAAAGAAAATGTTTTTTAAGCTAAGTGTTAATACAAGAATAAAAATTTTTTAAAACCTAAGTGTACAGTGTTCGTAAAGTCTACAGTGGTGAATAGGGTGTCCTTGGCCTTCACGTCTACTCACCACTCACTCACCAACTCACTCACAGCAATTCCCAGGCCTGCGTGTTCCATTCACGGCGAGTGCCTAGCATAGGCCTGTGTGAGTTCATTCTATGATGTTTGCACAACCACAAAATCACCTAGCAGTGCACTTCTCAGTGTGTCACACCATTGAATGAGGCGATGAATGTCCACATTTTTTTTCTTCATTCTTTAATGTCAAGATAAACGCTTAGGTGACTGTCTTTGAGTTTTGCACCCTCCCCTCAAAGAAGCATTTTAGGTTTTAAGTTTCCCTTCTGGCTATGTTCCAAAAGTGTTATAGTGTACAGTGTTATCAATGTACAGCTGCCTCTAGAGTTGTCATTTATGCTGATTTTTTTTGTTCATGGGGGCTTGTCTGCATGTATGTTAATGATTTTTATAATGATCTCATGATCTTTGGATTTCCATCTATGGGACTTCATTGAGGCCTGTGTTTCTCTGTAACAACGCATTACAACTCAATACCAACATGGGATCCCTTCAAACTTAAGCCATTGTCAGGCAATATCAATTTCAGTGGCAACCTGATGGGAATGGCTTTCAGTTAAGTGATCCCAGAAGGGGCTGTTTGTTCTTTCTTTTTGCTTCATCCAAAGAGATGGTTGAGACAGGTATCTTTCCTTCTGTGGGCCATATCCGTTTTCTTGTTCACCCACTGTGGGCATCACACTTTGAGCGGTTCTGGTTCCATGCAGGTATCTCGGATCCTGCCTTCTACTCTGGCTCCTGGTTTTGGCTTCTGCTCCTCAAACACATACCAATGAAAACCCAGTCTTGAGGCTAGAATAATTGGCAAACGCCCTAGGGTTAACGCCAGCGCCAGGCCTCAGCTCATTCTCATGGAAGCATACTTTCTCATTGTCACTTCTAGTTCCATTTCTTTACTTCCAGTAAAAAATACTTACTTTGCATTATTTTTCTCTGCACATGTAGTCTATCATACTTCTGAAAACCAAAGACTCCATTTTTTTGTTGTTGTTGAAACATATACAAAAGCCAGATCAATTTGCTTTAAACAGCAGCAGTTTAAATTAGAGACTCCGGGAATATGGTGATTTTTCTGTTTAGTTTGATTTGTCGATAAATCACATAGTCAAAACCAAGATTATTTCTGCCTCTGGGTATATTCCCAATAGGGGAGTTGCTGGGTCATATGGAAGGTCAATTTCTAGTTCTTTCTAGTTCTTTCAGGGACACCACACTGTCTTCCAAAGAGGCTGCACTGGTTTGCATTCCCACCAGCAGTGTAGAAGCCTTCCTTTTTCTCCACATCCTCGCCAGCATCTGTTGTTTGTTTTATTAATGATGGCCATTCTTACTGGGGTCAGGTGGTATCTCAGTGTGGTTTTGATTTGCATTTCTCTGATGATGAGTGAGGCTGAGCACTTTTTCATGTGTCTGTTGGCTGCTTGTATATCTTCTTTTGAGAGTTGTCTATTCGTGTCTTTTGCCCACTTTTTAAAGGAGCTGTTTGGTTTTTTTTTCCTTTTGGTGCATTTGAGTTCTTTGTAGATCCTAGATATTAGGCTTTTGATGGATTTGGAGTCGATCATATATAGTGATTTATCACAGAAACTAAGAACAGAGTTCCATATATTCTCACTCATAAACAGACCTTGAACAATTATAATGCTAGAAGAAAGCGATTGGCAGTAGTGGAAAACTGTCAGGGGAGGGGGGTGGGATTGGCAGTTGAGGGAAACTGCCAGGGGAGGGAGGGGCACAGTAACAAGGGCACCTGCATGATCAATGTTTGTATACATAACCCTGAAATGTACTCCACATCTTTATAATAAAAATTTCTAAAAAAAGATGATTTCTGCCTCTTCACCTTACCTGTCATGTCAGCTCCGATCCAAAGCTATCTATCTCCCTGACATAGTCACAAAATGGTACCCGCTACCCATAGAGTCACATACTTCATAGTTTATTTTCAGGTGGAGAGGGGACCAGTCCCTCCCCTAACCATTGTGTGGATTCCCTGAACTTTTCCCAGTGGGCAACCACTGAACCAAATTCTCTAAGAGACACACCATGCTTTGATTGACTTAGTCCTGAGTTACTTAAAACACCTACACCTGTCCCTTGTTCAATGTCTCATTCGTTCCTAAAACCTCTGTTACAAAGTGAAAAAAATATTTACATTCATTTAAAAAAATCGTGATGCATTTTATTCTAGGACAAGATACCTGACAATTTTATATAGCAATTAAATAACGCAAATAAGTTTACACTTAAAAAAAAACCCTAATATTCTGAAAGCCAAAATTAAGTTTTTACATAAAATAAGAGCTGCTGAGGGTTTATTTATTTATCCTTTGTCTTATTTCTGTACTGTTTTCTTCAATGAGTATTCAACATTTTGAGATTCTGGTGATCTCACACTCAAACTGGACTTGAAATTTACAACATACAAAAATACTTTTAGGATAAGCTAAAAATACTTTCAGGATAAGCATTCAAGAATGCTTTGAAACATGTGGAAATGGTGTATGTCCCAACAGGCTAAGCGTTGTTGAAGCCATAAACCCTTTATTCCTCTCGTTTGGCATACCTTAGCAAAGTCAATTGTTTTGCGTTTATCCAAATGTTGTTCACAATTCAAATTAGATTCATATGAAATTGTCTGACTGGAAAATGCTGCTTTGAGTAAACGGATGAGCATGCCTTGGCCTGCAACCATAATGTCAAAAATATGACTGCTGTTATTTATTAGTTATCATTTCAATTGTCTAGTGAGTTTGGGGTAAAAAAGAATTGTTCGCTGCCTGCATATCTTCTTTTGAGAACTATCTATTCATGTCTTTTGCCCACTTTTTAAAGGGGCTGTTTGTTTTTTTCCTTTCAGGGCGTTTGAGTTCCTTGTAGATCCTAGATGTTAGGCCTTTGTCAGGTATACAGTTGGTAAATACTTTTTCCCATTCTGTGGGTTGTCTCTCTGCTCTCTTAATGATTTCTTTTGCTTTGCAGAAGCTGGTTAATTTGATGAGGTCCCCCTTGTCTATCTTATTTCTTAAGGTATTGGCCTTTAGGGTTCTGGATAGGAATTTGTTGCCAGTTCCAATTTCCATAAGGGTGTCTCCTGAGTTTTCTAAGGTTCTTATAGTTTGAGGTTTTACGTTTAGATCTTTGATCCATTTAGAGTTAATTTTTGTGTATGGCGGTAGGTAGGACACATGAAAAAGTACTCAACCTCACTCATCATCAGAGAAATGCAAATCAAAACCACACTGAGATACCACCTCACCCCAGTAAGAATGGCCATCATTAATAAAAGAAACAAAAACAGATGCTGGCAAATATGTGGAGAAAAAGGAATGCTTCTACACTGCTGGTGGGAATGCAAACTTGTACAACCTCTCTGGAAAACAATCTGGAGATTTCTGAAAGAACTAGAAATTGACCTTCCATATGACCCAGTAATTCCCCTATTGGGAATATACCCGGAGGAACTCAAATTATTCTATGAAAAAGATACCTGCCCTCGTATGTTTGTTGCAGCTCTATTCACAGTAGCAAAAACATGGAACCAACCGTGTTGCCCATCGAAGCTGGACTGGATTAAAAAAATGTGGTACATATACACAATGGAATATTATGCAGCCATAAAGAAGGACAAATATATGGACTTTGCAGCAAATTCAATGGATCATACTCAGTGATTTATCATAGAAACAAAGAACTGAGTTCCATATGTTCTCACTCATAAGGTGACCTTGAACAATTATAATGCTATAAG
>CAUYQG010011239.1:0-22520 GCA_963574415.1 Tarsius wallacei
TGGAGTGTTCTGTAGGTATCGATTAAGTCCATTTGGTCAAGAGTCACATTGAGGTTCCAGATCTCATTGCTGATTTTTTGTCCCAGTGATCTGTCTAGGGTTGTTAGAGGGGTATTAAAGACCCCAGTTATGATGGTGTTAGAGTCAATATCTTTCTTTAGTTTTCCCAGAAGCTGCTTTATGAAAGTTGGTGCTCCTATGTTGGGTGCATATATGTTTAGGATAGATATTTCTTGTTGATGGAGTGAACCTTTTATCATCATGTAGTGGCCCTCTGTATCCTTTTTAATTTTTGAAAGCTTAAATGGTATTTTGTCTGAAATTAGGATCGTGACTCCTCCTTTCTTTTGTGTTCCATTTGCCTGAAAATTTGTTTCCATCCTCTTACTTTGAGTCTGTGCTTGTCCTTTCTAGTGAGATGGGTCTCTTGAAGGCAGTATATTGTTGCCTGGTGGTATTTTATCCCTTTTGCCATTCTATGACTTTTCAGTGGTGCATTTAGTCCATTCACATTCAGGCTAATTATTGAAATGTTTGAGTTTGTCCCTATCATAGAGTTCTTATAGAGTTGTTGTTCTTCCACTTGGTTTTTTGTCTTTCTTTTGGTTTTGGGGTTGGTTCATGTGTATTTTATTCTTTTTCCTGTACTCTTGGTGAAGAACGTTGTTCTTTTTTTCTTTTCTTCTGTGTTTAGTACTTTCTTAAGTGTTTCATGTAGAGGTGGTCTGGTGGCATCGTAGGTTCTTAGGGATTGGATATCAGGGAAAGATTTTAATTCTCCCTCGCTGTTGAAGCTTAACTTGGCTGGGTAGGTTATCCTTGGCTGAAATTGTTTATATTGTAGGGCTTTGAACATAGGATTTCAAGCTCGCCTAGCCTGCAGGGTTTCTGTAGATAAATCTGCTGCTGTTCTAATTGGTCTTCCATGATAGGTGATCTGGCCTTTTTCTCTTGATGCCCATAGGATTTTTTCTTTTATACCTACTTTGTTTAGGCAAATTATTATGTGTCTAGGAGTTGGTCTCCTCATTTGTTGTCTTGCAGGGGTTCTCTGAATCTCTTGTGTTTCAATTTTTGCATCACTGATTAGATGAGGGAAATTTTCTTGAATAATCTCATGGAAGGCTTGTCCCAGTGTGATCTCTGTCTTTCTGCCTCAGGAAGGCCAATTACTCTTAGGTTCAGTCTCTTGAAGTAATTGCTCATCTCTTGAAGGTGTTGTTCTGTCTTTTTGAACTTTTTTTCTGTGTTTTTAAGAGTTTGGTTTAGTTCTATATTTTTGTCCTCAAGCTCTGAGATTCTTTCTTCTGCTTGGGTAATTCTGCTTTTCCATTCTTATCAGTTTGTTATTTATTTCATTCACAGTATTCTTTATTACTGTTATCTCAGTTATCAGCTCCTTCCTAGTTTCTTCTTGTCTCTCCTCAATTCTTTTTAATCTCTCCATTAATGTCTTGATATCTAGATTTGTAGTTTGAGACCAGACATTCTGGGGGCTCTTCATTGTTTGCATTCTGAAGTCAGTTTTCTGAGTGTCTGCCCTCCCAGGGGTCTGGGAGAGACCCATATTCTTCTTATGGTTTTTCTTCATTTGTGTAGATTTCTCTCTCTCTCTCCCCCTTTCCTTCCCCTTCTTTAATTCTGTTTTTCAGGGAAGGTGGGGTTGCTTTTGCTTCGCTTGTGCAATGTCCTGTTCTTCCTTATGAGGGTCTTCTGGCTTTGTTCACTTTTGAGGTTGGAATGTGGGCTGCAGGCTGTACTTTTTGCAGTTTTGAGGTTTAATTGAGGGAGAAGCTATGATTCAGAATCTATATGCTGATTCTAGCATCCACCAACCGGTGTATGAGCCCACTGGAACCTATTTCCCACTGCCTTACTATCTGTCTATGCAGCGGAATGTAGGTTTGATCCCTGGAACAAAAGGAGGTACAAAAGAGGAAAATAATGGAGGAAGGGGGGGTCAATAGGAAGTTAGAAAGAGAGAAGAGTGAGGGGGAAAACAGACATATGTACCAACTAACAGGTGAAAAAGAGACACAAGGCCGGAGAGAAGTGAAAAAAAACACGCAAGGAAAATTCCCTAGAGAATACTGGTAGCTACACAAAGGCAGACCAATAAAATCATGGCTTTTGATGCATTTTGCCTAACACAAACAGATAGTGTAAGTCAATAAGCAAACAGAAGTGAACAAAACAGTCAAAGTGATAAAATCAAAAGTCAAAATAAGAAATCATACTAGCTCTGGAATCTTTCCTGAGTGTCTAAAGTCTCTTCATCTCTGATCTCCAGCCTCTCCCCTTAGTTTGACTGCAGACAGCTAAATTTACTGCAGCTTGGGTTTCTTCTTTTAGCCTGCTACCTGGGAAGTCTGCAATGCTTTGTTGCCTTTGTCTGATTCAGCACGGGGAGGGACTTTGCCTCCTGTTTAGCAATGTTACCTTAGGAACTGAGGTGGAGGCTGCTCCTAGGTGAGTGGGGCAATGCAAATCTCTGCCTGGAGAATGGTCAAGATGGCAGTTTCACTTTCGCAGATCCTTTCTCTCCGCTCGTCTGGGTCCCTGGGCAATCCACTCTGATGGACTATGGTGGCCTGGGAGGCACCGAGGATCAGCTGCACAGCTGGGCATTGGATCCAGAGCACCACCAGCTGGGCTGGGGTGGAGGAGGAGGTCAGGAGTTCCCTCCTCTGGAGCTGAGAGCCTCCGATCAGCACCTCCTCAAGATATGCTGTTCCCTTACACAAGCATGGGTTTGAGTGCTGAGTGCCTCAGCCAGGGTGGGCCCAGAGCTCCAAAACTCCAAAGGCCAGGCGGTGAGCGGTAAGGGTGGCCCTGGATCACTCACAGGGTATTTCAGCCAGAAATGGAATTGGTATCTCTGAGGGACGGGCGCCCAGAGCCTCCCTGGGTGACCGGTGGCTTGGTCTGGACGAGACGATGTAATCAGGGAGGGAGCTGAGACCCCAGACTCCCGGCACATGGCAGCAGCTGGGGGCCGCAATTTCTGGCCCTGCGTGAGACCAAGGATCCCCGGGCCTCAGACCAGTGCAGCTGGCAGTGGGCAGGAAGTTGCGGGAAGGAAAGCAAGAGTCTTTTGGGGAACTCACATTCGGAGAATCTCACATTTCCACCTATGCTGTCGCCATCTTACTGGAACCCCTCTATTTTTCTATTCTATTAAGCCTAACACTGGCATACTATGACTTAGAAAAAGGCTGAAAAAATAAAATCAAAACACAATTTTAGTATGAGTTTAAATTCCCACCTGCCAATTTTACCCATGTGTGCCTTTTAATAAGACACATAATCACTTCATATCGCACTTTATTCCACATTGAAAAAAAATTAAATAACTTCTGGAGTTGATAGAAATGGACTCGTGGAATGTGAAAAGAAATACTAGCAAAAGAAGGTACTGTTACATCATGTCTTGCCTGAACTACAGAACTTGCCTGCTTGATTCGTCTTTTCAATCTATTCTTCTACAACAAACAGTCTAATATTTTTAAACCATAAATCAAATCATGTCACTTCCCTCATTCTTGTCATTCTTGTCTTGGTGAGCCAGGTTTAAAATTCCTTCATCATTAATGACAGTACTCTATAGCACATACTCACAAACGTCTACAGCTTCTAACACTATACTGGTGATTCAGGCTCCATCCTTGAATTCTCATGTGAATAAAGCAAATTCCAAAGGAACACACTACTTTGTCTACCAGTGGCTATATTCCTGTTGGTACACGAGGGTCATCTAAAAATATCCATCTTAATTTCCACCAGAATAAAAGAAACCTGCCAATACATTTCCCCCCAGCAACCAATGCAGAGACAGATACTAACAGAATTAAAAACAAGTGTTCAAATGAAAACTTGTACTCAAATGTTTATAGCAGCCCTATTCACAGTACCAAAAGTTGAAAATAACCCAAATATCCTTTGGCAAATGGATAAACAAAATGTAGTATGACTACATAATGGAGTATTATTCAGCTATAAAAAGTAATAAAGTGCTAATACATGCTACAAAGTGGTATATCTATATAGCAGTATAATATTTTTCTGGAGATATTGTGATTGTTGCACAATGTTGTGAATGTAATATATGTTACTGATTTGTACACTTTAAAATGGTTAAAAAGGTAAATTTTGTTGTGTATGTTTTGCCACAATAAAAAATTCTCATTCACACGCAAATGGATAAGTACATATTGTATTAAAACTGATAGATGCAATGCAATTTTTAAAGAAGTTATTGGCTGACCAAAGGGCACTTGAAGGGTTATAACATTACTATCTAATAACATAACTATTGAGTTGGGAAAAGAAAGACATCACCACAATATAACCAGCTGCAATGATTTAAGAAAATGTTTTAAAAGGTCTACTGCATTCTTAGAAAGAGACATTTATGTTTTACAAAATAAATGCAATCATTTGGTGTTGGTCAAAGGGTACAAGTTTGCAATTATAACATAAATAAGTTCTGTAGACTTACTGTACAGCCTGGTGACTATAGTTAACAATAATATATTACGTATGTGAAATTTGCTGACAATAAACCTTAAGTATTCTCACCACACACACACACACACACACACACACACACACAAAACAAGGAAAAGAGAGAAAAGGTAACTATGGAGGTAATAGGTATGTTAATTAGCTTGATTACAATAATCATTTCAGAATGCACACATACAACAAAACTCATCATACAACTTAAATACATACAATTTTATATGTCAAATATACCTCAATAAAGCTGAAAATAAAGAAATAGAATCAGATAATGCATTCAGATATGTTAAAAAAAAAATCCCCCCTTTGCAAAATAAACTGTGATGCACATAAGGATATCCCACTGAGAAAATTCTAGTGATCTTGTAAACAACACAGACCTTCAGATTGCCAATGGATTTTCAAAACCTGAAAATGTGTAGAAAGAGAGATTGTGTATATTCATCTTATCTAGGCCTTGTCTAAATTGAATAGGGTCTTTTTAAAATAAAAAATAAGGACCACAATGTAGTAAGCAGAGCAAAATTTTGAACATAATTGACCACTATGACTTAAGCTTCTACAAAGATAGTTTAGGACTAGGTATGTAAGTTAGAACATATGTATGTCTGCCTCTATTAAATTAAAAAAAAAACTGGAGAAATATTAGGAGTGAATAAAACAAACACAAGGAACAAGAAAAGCACAAAAGTAAGAGTGATAATTCAAGAAAATAGCAAGACTAGGCAATAAAGATAAGATACTATGGTGAAAGCAATTTCTACTTTGACATTGGCATTCTATATTTTATGCTTCCTGGATTAGAGATATGTCCTGAGATCTGACCAATTTTAGGAGATCACCTGGTTACAGACACAACTGACATGCAGAAAGGCTACATTCCTAGATAGAAAATTCAAGAAGGCAAATATGTTATTTTACAGTCTATTTGTGTCAACTTCAGATAATTATTATATTTAGATGCTTATATCTCCACTTATTATTTTCTTTGCCTAAAAATGTCAGTGAAAAAGTTAGTCTTGGTCATTTAAACAAATTTCCTTGTTAATTTAAGGAAGAAATTTTCATATTATATCTCACTTCTTAGTCCGTAAATGTAAGTAGAAAATTACAAGGAAAGGTCAAGGAAGCATGAAAAGAGGTTAATTAAAATGGATGACTTCAAAAATCAATAAAGAAAACTTAAGGAGTTTGGTGTTTAACAGTCCATAAGCTTGCCCATTTTGCTAAGCATTTCAAATACACCCCAGAAGATGAAAACGCACTTAGGTTTGTATATAATTTTTCACCGGCACTACACATTCAGATATCTACCTCAGTGGTCTTATCGTCTCCTAACTCCCAGACGTAGTAATATATCTACAGCTTTCAGGCTCTGCTTGCCCATTTATTGAACAAACCCCACAGCCACGGGGTCTAGAATTGGTCTCTTTGTTGTGATTTTACTATCTCATATGTTCACGGTGAACCTTGTGCATCCATGTGCTCACTGGGTTGCAGTCTTCCCCTGTTCCCTGCTGAGTTGGACCAATCCATTCAATTGAACTTCTCCCTAGGAATCTTGGCCTAGCATTTTAGTTCTATATTGGAGCTGCAACGCTGTGCTGAATCTCCTTGTGCTTGATGAGAAGCAAGTCACTCCGTCTTTCTAGTCCCCTCACCCTAGGGGCTGTATTTTGTTCCTGGGGTCTTTCCGTGGTAGATTGATTATCTAGTCAACATAATTGGAAATGGTCACTTGGAAAACATGCTGGATGTCTCCTCAATTTTATTTAAGGAAAAACAAATCAAAGTATGTATTTTAGTTTAAGAATTATCTAGTAGGTTATATATTTATTCTAACTTCATTAGCATAAAAGGAATTAATCATTGGTTCCAAAAGTTAAAAAATTTTCAGCTGGCCATGATTTTCTTATTTCACTAACTGCTTAAAGCTCCTTATTTATTGTTACAGCACTTTTTCATTGCCTCTTATATAGATAAAGTAAAATAAAATTTCTTATTCTATATTAGATGGAATTTACCTATAAACAAAGTAACATGCTGAATTTGAATTTCTATCATCAGTGTGATTAATATACAAATAAATAATTTGAGAGTAGCATCTTCTTGATGTAAAAAACATAAAGTAAAGCAGCTATACTACCAATACAGATAAATTTTACTGTATATAAAGATATCCTGGTGCTTTAAATGATAAACCACTCAACCAAAATCCAGAATAACTTTTCCTATCTATAGCTAGTATCTTAAACTACTACAGCAGAATATAATGATTTCTTACTCTGTTGGAATTGTAGAAATGGATCATGACTCTCTATGAGATCTGACAAGTAAGTTCACAAACTCATCCTAGAAATTGTGCTATATACCTCATTGCTGAATTTCATTACAGTCACCCGTAAAGTACTCCCTTTGGGAAGCTGTGCACCAATGTCAGCATCTAGTGCATCCATCAAAGCAATTTTAGAATTCTTTTTCTGGAATGGCCATCAGAGTTGTTATCATATTACCCTTGAAGTCCTGAATGTCATAAAAATATCTGTCTTTCAATATTTCCTTTATCTTTGAGTAAAGAAAAAAGACATTGGTGGTCAGATCAGGTGAGTAAGGAGGGTATTCCAATACAGTTATTTGTTTACTAGCTAAAAATTCCCTCACAGACAGTACTTTGTGAGCTTGTGCATTGTCGTGATGCAAGAACTCCTTTGGAGATTGTATTTTTTGCACACACCTTTTTTGTGTGTGTGTGCCAAGACTTTCAGTTAAGATTTTCCTGTTTCTCTATTGATGTCTATTTGGTCTGCTATGCTTCTCACAGTCAGCTGATGATTTTGAAACACAATTCAATGAATTTTTGCAATGTTTTCATCAGTTCTGCTCATTACTGGCTGTTCTGACCGCTCTTCATCAGTGACACTTTCTCTCCCCTTAAAAAAATGTTAATCCATTTGTACACTGCCATTTTCTTCATAGCATTGTCCCCATAAACTTGGACTAACATGTCCCTGATTTCGCTTTCACTCTTGCCAAGTTTAAAAAGAAATGTAATGTTTGTTCATTGCTATAATTCAAACTCCAACATTCTTGCTATGACAGCTTTAATGGCCACTCCAGAAAAAGAGCTCCAAAATTGCTTTGATGATATGTGCTATCATCAGTACATAGCTTCCCAAGGGGAGTACTTCAAAGGTGATTGTAATGATATTCAGCAATGAGGTATGTAGCACTTTTTCTAAGATGAGTCCGTAACCTTAATTGTCATACTGCATATTTTAATCCTTGCTTCCTCTCCTTAAAATTAGTTATTTTAAAATTTTAGATTTGACTTAAATTTGTCTTAAATATTATCTAAATTATTTAATGCCTTTTGTGGTCATCTAAAATACCAAATGAGGGTAAACACTCATTAAATGTAGAATCCCAGGACATTAGCTACAAACAAGAAAGAGTAAAATAATTTCAAGACAGGTCAATTACATTCCAGACTCTAATGTATAAACAGAACTACCTTTCCTATCACACTGTGGCATTCTTTCATTTATTTATTTATTTAATAGAAATTTATTGACTGTATCAGATACTATAATCCTGTAGAAAGATAGTAATGGGAAGAGAGTGCAGAGAACATAGAATATGTAGGAAGTGGTACATTTAGAGGGCCAATGGCAAGAAAAAGTAAGTCATGCTAAGGAGCAAGATTGGAACATGCAAGGAGAAGGGTAACTGAACACCAGTGAAAGATAAGTCCGGAAATTAGCCTTTATCCTAAAGATGGGAAGTGTGGCACATATATCCCACATTGCTAATCATTACTGCAAACTACAATTTCTGAAAATTAAATTTCTCTTTAATTGTTCATTATTTTACTTCATTTATACATTTGTATTTTTAAATAATAAAGCTATCATAATTGAAAAGCTTTACTTGACCAAATTAATTAAAAGTGCGAATAAACTATATTGAATTATTAGGCAAGTGAAAATGTATGTGCGATATGTTTTTTATACTGGACACTAAATAATCGATGAGTTTAACACAAAAACTTACAACAAAGTTCAATAAGAACCTTGTGTTTATTTTCTTCAAATATTCATCACAGTGTCAATTTTTTTTTACCTTATATATGTACTGGTTTTTGTTTGTTTGTTTGTTTTTTCTATTTCCACAATCAAACTTTGAACTCTGAGGGCAGAGACTTTGTTTCTTGTTTACTAGCACATTCTCAGGATACAGCTCAATGGTGTCACATAGAAGGTGTTTAGGAAAAATTATTTAATAGAAGGATGAATGAATGAATGATATGTCACTAAGTTGACAAAAAACTTGGAAACTATTTTAGTGGGATGATGTGATATAATAATAACAGAATAATTTTGTAAACAGAGTATGCTGAGTTAAGTATTTAGTAATAGTAGCTTAAGGATAAAATAAATAACAGCCATGAATAAGATAAAACTTTAATTCAAAAAAGTAGCCTTTTAATTTTAATTTTTAGAAGAGAAAGGCTGATTATAGAGCAGCTAATTTATATTTGGATTATTTTCTGATAATATAATTCATAGCTTATTTTATGAACATTTGTTTTATACTCTCAAAAGAAGCAGAAAGTGTACCAAGGACACACAAAAAAAGGGTACTTGATACATGAAGAAGCAAAACAAGCAACATGAGGAAATATCAGCATTCCTTTAACAAATCAATCACTTAATAATATAGCAGCAAGCATGAAGTCATCTTTAACTGGCAGCTCAGTGGAAATGGATGATCCAAGAAAGGCAGTCATACTAAATTAAACGCTCCTATAAACAATTGCTTCACTGTTTCATGAAACTGAAAGACAGCTGTATAAAACAAACACATATGAAAAACCTACAACAAACAAATTAAAATACTAGTCTTTTGAAATGGCTTTGGACTGAATCTTCAATCAGATTTAACAAACTGAAATTCTGATGTTATCATATTTTACTTTTTAAAGTAGATAATTTATCTTTATGTGGAAGAAACATTCTTACATTACTTAGCCTCCTGAGTAGTGGACTCCTTTAGAAGATAGAGAAGTTATTTTCATTCTGCATGCCATAAAGCGTATATTAACAAAAATTGTTTTAAGCATGCATTATATATTACTGTAATCTCTTTTTTGTTATAGATGTATATACACCCTGTTTTGCCTCATATATCCATGAGAAAAAAAGAGAGGAACAATAAGTCTTCCAACCATTTAAATAAATACTAGCTATAACAATACTCACAGTACACCAGGCCTTGCGAGATCTCGTTTCTACGATAAATCAAAAACTTAGCTGGGTGTGGTGTTGTACACCTGTAGTTCCAGCTACTTGAAAGACTGAAGCAGAAGGATCACCTGAGCCCAGCAGGTCGAGGCTGCAGTGGCCATGCATGTGGCACTGCACTCCAGTCTGGGCAAAAGAGTGAGACGCCAACTCAAAATAATAATAATAATAATAATAATAATAATAATATTCACAGTAATAGAATTTATTTTTATTTTGCCATCATATAGTGAAGGCTCTAAGGATAGGGAGTCAAGGACAACTATTTAAATGAATAACTAATTTCATCAAGAAATTGGTATATAAGGATCCATAGTTTCATCTTTAAAATACAGATGAGTCTTGGACTTAAAACTATAGATGAGATGAATGACACTAAAGTGTTAAATATTCTTTTAAAGAACAGTACTTACAAATAATTTATTATTTCTATCCAGAAATAGAAATTATGGGGGGAAATAAAAAAATACTTTGGAATAAAGAATGCTCCTGCAAATCTGCAGCCTAATATATAAGTAATCAGTTGTGAATTTGACTTTTTCTGTTGCTTTAGAATTACATTAAAGTACCATCTCAAGCATTCTAAAGATAGCTTTCAATAGTATTTACTAAGACAAATAGATACCATCAATCCCACCAGCATCTCTCAAAACTACATGAAAGAAGACAAGAGATACAGGCTTCCATGAACAGAGTTGTAGAAAATGCAGATATTCTGATCCAATTTTCCATTATCCTTTCTCAAAGGGAGGGAGGATGTGTTTCTCTACCTACCCAAATAAGGAGGCTCCAAGAGAATCACTTATGAAAATTGAGCCTACAAAAAGATTAGATGGCATTTCACATTCTAAGTTGACACTTACATGAACCTTTGAGCAGGAGCAAGACAGAAGACACTAAAAAGTGAAGAGAGGAGACAGCAAAGAAACACAAAACATTCAAACTATCTGGTATTATAAGGATGTAGGAACCAGATAAGCCCAGATAAGAAGACAACTGGGTTTGAGCTGCCACTTCATAAGTAGATTCCAGCAGCAAAAGAAATATTGATGCACTGCTTGGGGAGAAAGGTGAAGGAAAGTGTGAAGATAATGGCTCCCACATTGTGAACTGTTCAGTGGGAAAATCTTTTTCAAAATTCCCAGTGACTTCACATGAGAGCGTTGTCATTTAGATTCTTTCTATATCCATATGATTGACAACCAAGAGGACTGTAGTTAAATAAAAAGCTTCCTTCCCTTTTTCTAGACTCCCATTCACTAAAAAAGAAATAAAGAAGCAGAGGAGGAGCTGAATGCAGAAACTCAACACTTCGGGAGGCCAAGATGAGAGGATCTTTGGATGCCAGGAGTTCAAGACCAGCTTTGGTAACATAGTGAGACTTTGTCTAAACAAAAAATAAAAAAAGTAGCCGGGCATGGTGGCACACATCTGTACTCGCAGCTACTCGAGAAGTGAAAGCAATAGAATTGCCTGGGCCTATGAGTCCGAGGCTGTTGTGAGCTGTGATCATGCCACAGCACTACAGCCTTGGTGACAGAGTGAGGTCCTGTCTCAATGGGAAAAAAAAAAGCAGAAGAGAAAAAGATTTGATTCTACCTTCTTCACACCAAGCCCTTCAGGCTAAGTTTAAACCATCAACATGCAGAAAGGATATGAATTTAAAACGTTCAACTTCTTTAAGTTGTATTAAACTGAACTGAAATGAACTGGAATTTTTCTATACTCAAGTGACCAGAAAATTGTGGGATTGCCTGAGATGTATTTAAAACAGGAAAGGGAGATTTCTTTTTATGCAGAGCATGTGTGAGTGTATAGATTTTCATTTAAGGTAGTAGTTAGATTTCTGAAATTAATGTTAATGTCATCATCTGAAAATATTTAATACATTGCCCAGAATAATTCATTTTATTAAATACAATAACACTTCTTTGATAGTAGTATCTACAGGTGCTTTGGTAAAGAAGCAGAGTAATTTCCACTAGTAACAATCTCAAAAATATAATGATATTTCACTACCTTCATCTTGGCTTCATCCCTCAATAATTTGAGTAAGATCTTGAACTAATTCACATTTCAGCCTTTAACAACTCCTAATATTTACCTAAATATTTTCATTTGTCTCAGGTTTATTATTTCACGTTAACTTGAGATAAGTGAAATTGTTTAGGTGTCAATATGACAAAATATCATAAGTAGTTAGCCTTTTAGGATTTTAGACTCCTGTGTCATAACTAAAAGCTCAGAGTTGCAAATTCAATATTTTTGTAAATATTTACTGTACATTCTGTGCAAAGAAGTATGCTGGGGATTCAAAGATGAACAGCTATTCACTTTTTCACTATTTACCACATCTTGTAAGTGTCTATTTTTTAATTCTTCAAATTCATTTTTGGACATTTTGAATGTTTTCAACATTTTATTCCAATGCAAATATTTAAATTCCAAGATAACTAGTGACTTTTTTATGACCAAAATCAAAAGCCCTAACCTCTTTTGCCTTCTTATAAAATTATCTACCCGTTGTCACTCTTTTAAGTCTTAACTTCCCCACACACTTGTCTCATATACTCACTCAGCAAGAACAAAGAACATATATAAATCAGAAAAGGTTATACAGTTAATACATGAATACAAAAATGAAAAGGAGGAACAGGAAGAAGGTAATGGATAATCAGGTAGTACAGGGAAAGTGAAAAAGCAAGAGGATAGAAGAAGAAGCAAAAAACAAATATGCAACAGATAAAGTGACCAAAGAGAGAGCTGTTTACAGAACTATCACAGGAACTTTGTTAACATGTCTCACCTTTCTTCTCTTTTAACTGTTTGAGGAAAAGATTACATTCTGTCAACTTTAAGATTCAAAGCACTTCATGCATTGTAATACATTTAGTAGGTACTTAATCTTGATTAGTATTAAGAAATATAAAAATTTGTATTTTTTTACAAATGCAAATAAAATTGTTACTCTAAATATAATATGAAGCCCCAGGATTTTCTTTTTCTTTTAAGACTGGATAATATTCAATTGTATGTATATATGACATTTTGTTCATTAATTGTTAACATAACAATTGTATATCAATTGTAAATGTAGTTGGTATAAAATGAACTAAATATATCCTATCATGTGATGTGAACAACTGATATTCAAGGAATTCTGATACATTTATTACTTGCATAATTATTCTCTTTGTATCATGGTATGTGTATACAACTAAGCAAATCGTAGTAACTATAGGTTTTCCCAGAAATAATCTATATTTTGGATAAATGTATTAGAATATAAGAATTTTTTAAAGTTTAGATATATTCTCAATCTACTTTTAATTTTCTGCCATTCAGTTTATAAGTTAAAATATTATAGAATGTGGTGTCATTCATTTCCAAAAAGGCATAAAAGCTCTGGTACAATAATTGTTCGACCCTATCTAAACTCATTTTTTGTTCATTTATTTTGTAGTAGAAGTTTATGTCCACAGTAAAAACAAAAATAAGTCAAACAGGTGTATTAGTGCCCAAACCTTAAGAAACAAAGATAAAGAGCAATGAGTTCCAGGTTTTAATGAAAAAAAAACTTTTGTTTAAGTTATTGATATAATAATAAAGTAACATATTTCTTAAATCTTGATGGACAGCTTGGTCAGGTGCCTGCATTACAGTTTCACCTCTAAACTGATGAGATAAAATCATTGGCTTTTAAATTGTGATCTGTGAAGTCTGCAGTGATTCCATAAATCTTTATTCAAATTTAATTGTAAAGATTATTTGGGGGGGCGGGGAGAGGAAAAAAGGATTATTTTTTATTTTTAATTATGATAAAATACATGGTACATGAAATTTACGCCGGGCTCGGTGACTCAGCCTGTAATCCCGCGTCTTTGGGAGGCTGAGGTGAGTGGATTGCCTGAGCCCGCGGGTTCGTGACCCGCCTGGGCAACTTGGTGAGACCTCATCTCTACAATAAATCAATAAATTAGCTGGGCGTGGTAGCACACGCCTGTAATTCCAGCTACTTGGAAGGCTGAGGCGGAAAGATCGCCGGAACCCAGCAGGTCGAGGCTGTGGGGGCCGGGAGCAGCCACTGCACTCCAGTCTGGGCGACAGAGTGAGACTCCAACTCAAAAAAAAAAAAGAAAAGAAAAAGAAATTTAGTATCTTATCCACTTTAAATGTACAGTTCAGTCATTTTAAGTATATTCACATATCTGTGAACCAATCTCCAAAGCCTTTTCATCTTGCAAAACTAAAACCACAACAACTAAACACCTCATATGCCCTCCCTCCTAGCCTAAGGCAACTACAATTCTACTTTCTGTTTCTATGTGTATGGCTACTCTAGTATCTCATATAAGCAGAATCATAAAGTATTTATATTTTTGTGATTGGTTTATTTCACTTAGCATAATATCCTCAAAATTCATCCATGTTGTAGCATGTGTCAGAATTTCCTTTTCTTCTAATGCTGAATAACATTCAATTGTGTGTATATATGACATTTTGTTTATTCATTAATCCGTTGTTAGATATTTGAGCTGGTTCCACTTTTAGGCTACTGTGAATAATGCTACTATAAACATGGGTATACAAATATCTCTGTGTTTAAATATATTTTAAGTACTTAAAATAAATGAGAGATGGATAAGCAGACATTAAAATGTGTTATAAGCCAAGTTTTCACTTGTTGCTGATCTCCAATATATTAATGTGTTTTTGTATAAACTTTGAAAATGAAGTTTGGCTTTCTCTCGTATTTAATATATCTGAAATTACCATAAATATATCATTAGCAATATATAATGTTTTTACTGTGACACTGGCCTTTTATTTAAATTTAATCCTGTATGTCTGCTCAAGGGTAGAGTACTTTACTAAAGCACTCAGGCAATATACTCAACTCCAAGCCACTCAAGGCAGAGTATTTCTGCTAAGTCTGCTTTTTTTAATGGTGTAGTGTAAGGGGTCTTCAAAAGGTCCATGGAAAATGCATATTATGAATAAACTATGCTTGAATTTCAAAAAAAAATCTGTACCAAAATAAACTCATACCAATTTGTTATAACATGTCTGAACAGGATCTAGTTTTCAACACTAGGAAGAATAAGACATCAGTTTGAAAAGATTCCCTTTAATTTTTTTTTGCCTTCATTACTGATCATTTTAATTTTTAAGTTTATTTGCATTGTTTCTCATTTACTGTAAGTCTTTTAAGATATGTTAATAATGTAAACCAATTGTAGAAAATGTAATAAGTTACAGTCATTGGTCAGAACAGTAACTATGAAAAAAAAAAGAATTATATGATTAAAATCTGGGAAACTCTGACCCCTGGGAGGAATAAAGAAATGGCGGTGGGGGTGCCCAGAAAGGGATGGAATGGGACAGACTGGAGTGATGCAGGCCCTTCTCAGCATAGCCCCAGTTCTGTTACCCCTACTGACCACCCATGTAAAAGAACCCTCCCCATTACTCTCTATCACAGCACTCTAAAGCCAGCTTTACAACCATGATCATTGTGTTTGCTGTCCCTTCTTCTCCATCGGTGTGTAAGTCCCCAGAGCCTGGAAAGTTCTCTCTCTTCCTCAGTCTTGTCTCTCCAGGGCATAGCATGCTGCCTGACATGGACTAGGCACTAGGCATCTGCTGGGTGGATAGCTAGATGAAAGGCTATTTTGAACCTCAGATAATGACTTTGTGTTGGAAAGGTGGACTTTTTTTCTTTTAGAATCAGTGGTTGCAAGTGCACGTTTGTTACATGAACATGTTGTGTTGTGGTGAGGATTGGGTCTCAGGTAGCCCAGTCCCCAGATAGTGAACATTGTACTCAATGGGTAATTTCTGAACCCTAACTTTCCCTCCTTGTTGCTATCCCTAGCATCTATCATTTCCATCTTTGTGGTCATTTAGAAAAGAGTTCCTATTTAAAAAACATGAATCTGCTAAAATTGAAATAAGAACAAACATCAAATTTATGGTGAATCTTGGATGAAAGAGTGGTAAAATTGTTGATGCTTGACAAAACCTATGGGGGGGGAAGTCCCCAGAGAAATCAGCAATTTACAAATGAGTAACTTGTTTTAAGAAGAGATAAGACAAAAAAAAAAAGAAGAAGAAGAAGAAGAAGAAGAAGGGACAAGACAATATTGACAATAATGCCCACAGTGGCAGACCATCCACATCAATCTGCATGAAAAAAAACTTCATCTTGTTCATGCCCTAATTGAATGAGACCAATGATTAACAGCAGAAACTACAGCCAACACCATAGGCATCTCAGCTGTTCAGCTTATACAATTCTGACTGAAAAATTAAAGTTGAGCAAAGCTTTCACTTGCTAGATACCAAAACCCTTGAGCCCAGATTAGCTGTAAATAAGAGCAGAGCTTCCAATGGAAATTTTAAACATGGGGGATCAAGATCCTGAAGCATTTCTTTGAAGAATTGTGACAGGAGAAGAAACACGGCTTTACCAATATGATCCTGAAAACAATGCACAACCAAAGCAATGGCTACTAAAAGGTGAATATGGTCCAGTTAAAGCAATCAAGTCCAGAGCAAAGGTTATGGCAACTGTTTACTGAGATGCTCAAGGAATTTCATCTGTTGACTTTCTGGAGGGCCAAAGAATGATAACATCTGTTTATTATAAGAGTGCTTTGAGAAAGTTTGCCAAAGCTTTAGCAGAAAAGTGTTTGGGAAAGCTTAACCAGAGTTATTCACCACCATGACAATGCTCCTGTTCATCCTTTTCATTAAACAAGGGCAATTTTTCAAGAGATTTAATGGGAAATAATTAGGCACCCACTTTACAATCACTATTTTGCTCCTGAGTTTCTTCCCCCCAATCTTAAAAAAATCTGTCAAGGAACCCATTTTTCTTCATTTAATAATGTAAAAAACACTGCATTGACATGGTTAAGTACCCAGAAAACTCAGTTATCTAGGAATAGACTAAATGTCTTGAAAAGTGTCTTGAACATGATTGGGTTTATGCTGAGAAATAAAAATTGCATTTTTCCACAATCTTTTGAAGTCCCCATATAATGCATCATATTATAACAATGTACTATTATCTTACAGTTATTGTATAAGAAATGGATGTTTATTTGCTCACTTTTGAATTTCTGACAAAAATATCAGCAATTATTACATAATGGTGGAAGACTTTTGCAATTGGTTACGCAAAATATCATTCATCAGATACTAGTATTCTCTCTAACTTTGTCAGCCTAGTGAGTACCTACACATTCTTCACAACTGTACAAGTGTCACCTCCTCCATGAGGTTTCATATAATTGCATTCCACAAGCGCACAGTTGGATCTGCTTTCTCCTTTTGTTTCTCCTCTATAGCCTATATATTATTGCATGCTTCTATCATTTTATCATTGATGTTGTATTGCTTTTATTTCTATAGGTTTTTCTCTCTTAACTACAAATTTCTTAATGGCAGAGACTGGGTCTTCATGCATCTTATTGTAGAATAATCATTGAATAAAATATTTTTGAAAGAATGAGTCTTTATTAAGTTAAATTTAAGCCTCAGATTGTAACATATTTAGGAGGTACTTCATAATAATCTTAATTGTGATGAGTTCCTGCCATTTTTGAGTTTATTTGATGAGTTTCCTGAAATGTCATAATGATGTTTTTAAAAATAGCTAGTATTTGCTAAAATTTACTTGTATAATTTAAGATTTTCTCTGAACAGTCAACCAAAGCAAAATAAGATGTATGCACAACAAAATTTAGATTTTTAGACACTCATGTTCATGCAAACACTCATTGTCTTATTAAGCTCAAAAGACATAGCTATTATAAAACTAAATGTATAAGATAAATTTATAATTAATTGTGTTACACATTTGTCAGTATTGTATATTGGGTATATACATACTAATTTGTTTGGTAAAAGAAGATTCTGCCAAGAAAACAAAAATAAGGTTTTAAAATACTAGTAGTCCGATAATTTCTGAAGACTCTTCCGGCTCTCACATTCTATGAGTTAATAATTTCTTTGGACTTTCAGTTAACCTTACACTCTCAGTTCTGCTTTATAAAGTTCATGGAATTATCCTGCTCACAAGTATAGCACCAAACTAGGGTAACCTCATCTACTTGGTAAGCTCAAAGAGAATTCTTAAAAGTTGAGCTATAGATTCCACTCTACTTCCCCTTGTAAAACCATAAGCTTTAACCTTTGACTAAGCTGCACACTGATTGTTTTACTTGACTATGCAGGTATATGTCCAAAAAAATCACTTTCAGCATAAGCATGAATATTTCTGCATATTTTATAGATCACGCCTATGTCTGCAATACTCTATAACTTCAGTTCCACAAACATATTAACACCTACTCAGTGCTAGGTCCTGTGCTACATACTGATGATAGTTCTTTCTTACAGAAGCCCTTTGGGGGAAAAAAATCTACATATTTATCTCCTTCTCCTCCTCACTTTCCATTCCTCTTCAACTTTCGACCATCCAGCTTCTGCCCTACCACTCCATAAGACCACTCTAGAAAGGATCTTCATTACTTCCTAATTGCCAAATTTAATGGACTACGGTCCATTTTCTCCCTACTTCACCTCTTTGCTGCATTTGACATGCAGACTGCTTTTTCTTACCTTAACTTCTCGAGTTTTTCCATTCTTCTTCTGTTCCTGCCTTTTCATCTCAGAACTCATTTTTACACTGAAATTGTTACACTTTTCAATGTTCTGTTCTCTTTCCTTCTCTTTTTTTCTTTTCTCACTCTCACTGGATTATCCTATTCATATCCATGATTTCAGTCACCATTTGTATGCTGATAAATCCCAAGATCACTGCTCTAATCTAGAGCTTCCTCTTTATTCCAAATGCTACCATATATCTCTTCTTGGAAGTCCAACAAGCACCATAATCTAAACTTACCCCAAAATGAATTTGTTATCATTTCTCCTGGATTCATCTTATTCTCCTGAAGTTATACCCCTCATCATCTCTTGCCTAAACTACTGCAAAATCTTCAATCTGATCTCCTTGTTGCCAGTTTCCCACTTCTCAATCTAGCCACCATAACTTTGATAGAGTGAAATTTCAAAAAGGTAAATGAGATCTCATCAGCGCCCTGCATAAAACTTCTTCCTGAGTCCAAGTACCCAGATAATAAAGCTCAAGTTCCTTGATATGACATACAAAGCTTCCCTGACCATATCCTTCCCTGCATTTAGAGACCTAGAGATCTTTTGCACTACCCCACATCAATTAATTTTAATTTTCAAATAAAGCACATTATGTATGCCCCTCTGCAATTCTTATATTGGTCCTTCTGTGTAGAATGTCCTACCTCACAATTGATCTAGTGAACTCCTGTATACCTTTCAAAATAGTTCAGGTGTCCCTCTCTCATGAAGCTTTCCTTCATTCTCTTTATATCCCAATAGCTAGAAAGGCTCACACTATCTTTTGAAATGTCACCATATGCAATTAATACTTCTACTGTGGCATCTTTGATTTATTGACCTTATTTTTTATGTGTAAGCTTTGCCTTTACATACTTTAAGTTTCTTAAAGGCAGAGACTGTGTATTATTCATTATTTTATCCCTGGTGTGTCACATATTAAGCATGCAATAAATAATTGATAAAAGAATGATTGCATAAATAAATTAATGTGAAAGCCTTTTTGCCCTCAACTGTCTCAAAGTCTAATGGGAAAATACACATAGAAACATTAAAAATTATGAGTATATAGCTGCAGTGGTTGACTTGTGTGCATTCTGTTTTTTCTAGTTAAGTCAAGGAAAAGCATATATAATCATAGTAAACATAAAGTGTCTTCCTGTGTCTTTTGCAATCTGTTTTATGTCATTCCTGCCACTTCCTATTTCTCTCATAACTATATAGCTGATTTTATACAGCCCTCAAATATTAAAAGAAAAAGAAAAATACAGTGCTGAGGATAGTATAAAGATATTCAAACTATTCATATAGTAATAAATTTCAGAGAAATCAATTTCATGAGAAACATGTGGTAAGCTACCCATACAAGGAAATTGCATTTTTGTCATGACCAATATTATCTAGTTAACAGTGACTATAGATTACAACGTATTTAAGGCTGTCATTCTTTTAGCTGTTGACAAGTTGTAGAACAGACTAAATTAAGAGGATACAAAACAATCAATTGGAAACGGGACCCTATATTTAAAATTCTGAATTGCTTCCCAGGCTTTGGTCATTTGGGGTTTTGTGTGTGTGTGTGTGTGTGTGTGTGTGTTTCTTGTTTGTTTTGTTTTTTTCTCCCTATTGGAGTAGAGTCAGTGTGAGAGGGCTAAAGTAGATGGAAGAATAATAAATGTAATGAGGGGAAGAGGTTGAGGAAATTATTCTGGAGCCCATAATTTCTGTTTCAAATAAAGATACTTTCTAAAGAAAGTGAATTTGTGATCTCAGTTTTCTCCCTAGCAACTGCTGTAGTGGAGATGCAATTTGAATGCATCAGCGTGTTTCACATATTGGGAATCTCTGTGGAAATGTATAATGAGCTCCTGTTGGGGGAGTTTTCTGTAGTATGCATCAGTGCTAGGCCATGCAATTGTCCAGATTCTGCAGCATCCTGAGGAAATTTTAAACATTTGGAGATAAAAATAGTTTAAGGCTTTTCCTAAACACTCTCCAAGGTACCAGGCTGGTAACAAAGTAGAGCCCCTAAACCTTAAGAACTGAAGCTGGAGTCACTTGAGTACCCAACTTGGCAAGAAACTGGCTGACATTTACATGAAAAAGTGAACGTGCCATGTGACTATTGATAAGCTTATTTTCAGAAAGAAATACACAGTGACATGTAATCACAATGTAATTCATTGGTAGGAAATTTGATGAGTAAGCACAAAGTCAAATGTATTTGGTGGCTTATTTCCAATTAACTTAAGACATATTTTAACTTTCCTTGCTTCTTAACAGTTCATTTTTTTAAAATCCATTCATAAAACTTAAATAAACATAATGTGCTAAATTTAAAAATCAATCTTTATCTGTTTCCATTTTAATCTCTTTCTTTTTCAATCTCTTTCTTCCTTGTTTTCTTTTGAAGAGACAGGAAGTGAAGAGGGACTGCCATCTACTGGTACCTAGAAAGCATTTCTGAAATTGTTGAACAGCATGAGGTATTTTAATGGCTTTGCAGAAACAGTCCACGAGACAAAAGAAAAGGTTACAATGCTTTAAGCTCCTTCAATAAATCAATGATTAATATATTCATTCATTCATTACTCATTTCAACAAAATTGAATTAAGCCCCTACCAATATTGCCAAGCACAGAATTAAACCCATAGAACATAGAAATGACTACACTTAATAGAAAAATCATTTTATTTTCTTCCTTCCTTTTTTCAGGTACTGTCAATAGTATACAAATATGTTTTTGTAACATGCAGTTGAGTTAATGGATTGAACTTCCGAGGATAATTTCTGGAAAAGATTAAATATTTACAGGCTGTGCTGCCAGCAAAAATTCCCAGGAGGACTACAGAAGCATACAAATATTGCAAATAACTTTCCTCGCTCATTCAAAATTCAGCCTATTCATTTTAACAATCCCTTTAAATATTACCATTCATAAAGGAATGGAAAAATATAGAAAAGTAGTTCTCTTAAATGTAGTTGTTAATAGGAAACACAGAATAGGAATATTGAATGTGGTACAAATACACACAGATATTGATTTCACAACAATTATACTGATTAATACATCAGGATTAGTCAGCACATACCCGAGGATATTAGCAAGCCTGGACTAATACCTGTGCTACTTACTCCATCAAGCCAGAAACTCACTCAGGCTTTGAAAAAAGCCTATAACGCATATGATCATCAATACCAGTAAAAAAGGATTCTTATACAAAAATTAGGCAATCAAAGTATTTCCATTATAAACTTTTTCACGAAACCTTGGTTTCCCCAATACACATAAATCTTGAAGATAATCAGACTTTGAAGATAATACAAGAACACTAATGACTGAGTCCCGATTTTATTATCACAAATCCAAACTTTCTCAGTCTTCCTCTACTTATAGATATAACACTCATAATCCCTCTTGGTAACTAAAAAAAATGTATCTTTCATCTGCTTCTCTAAACCTAATCATAAAAATGCTTGACCCATTATCGGTCCCCAATATTTTTATATTAAGAGACAAAATGAAGATTATTGAGCTTTTTGTTCTGTGGACATTCAGAGAGGCTCCCTCCAATAATGTTTCAGTGTTCTCCTCGACTGCTTCCAAAGTCTCAATGTTATTTTATTAAAAAAAAAAAAAACATGGTAAAATAATGTTATACTTACAAAAGAGTTGCAAAGATAGTAGAATTCTCATATACCCTTCATCCAGCTTATTCTTTATGTTAATATCTCACATATTAGTGTGTAATTACTAAAAGTAAGAATGTAACATTACTATACTACTGTTAATTAAACTACCTTTTTTTTTTGGAGTCAGGGTCTCCTCACTCTGTCACCCAGTCTGGAGTGCAGTGGCACTAACTCCTGGGCTCGAGTAATCCTCCTGACTCAGCCTGCTGAGTAGCTGGGACTGTAGATGCACACAACCCTACCCAGCTAATTTTCTGATTTTTTTTTTTTTTTTTTTTTTTTTTTTTTTTTTTTTTTTTTTTTGGTGGAAAAAGATTGCACCAGAGGGGGGGGGGGTGGGG